>JBAMJV010013424.1:0-58482 GCA_037951105.1 Echinarachnius parma
CGGAACAACAAAATTCCGACATGACTCAGGCTTAGTCTGGTTGTTGTTGTTTTGGGGGGGTGGGAGATGCTTACTATGTTTGTCTTTTTTTATATTGTTACTGTTATAAATTTGTTGTATTGTTTTTGTCAAATTTTTTGTATTGTTTTTGTCAAATTTTTTTTTTTTGGGGGGGGGGTGGGGTAAGCACATGCCCCCCTGTTCCCTCTCTAAAGGTGTTTGAACTCACCAATGAAGGTTCAAATAAAATACAATATTTTTTTCAATTTATAGGGGATCTAGTAACATTGTCCAAATCCAAAAAACTAGAACTCTAATGGTTCTCTCATACCTCTCATACTTTCATTTATAATTTGAATGGGATAACAATTTCTTCATGTATTACTTTATGTGTGTCTTGTGTTACCTGTGATCAAGGAAACTGCCTACACCAATTAACTTTTTTTCCTTTGTTTTTCTTGAAACCTTTTATATACACAAGCCTCCACTCCAACTTTTTTTCTGTACTGGCCTGTTCGGGTAAATTCATGAATCTTCAAATTTTACTTGCCCCCCCAAAAAAAATCACTTGCCTGTGTACTGTCACAGTAGATGAGCTTTATACGTAACAAATTGTGTTTTTCTCTTGTAGTTGACAAGACTTGTTTAGTTGGCCAAACAGACAACCAAATGAGACCATTTATGAAATGTTACTTGCCCGAAGGCAGCAGGGCAAGTGCTAGTGTCGAGCCCTGATATATATGTACATGTATATGTGGATAAGCAATGCTAGAAATTAACCTTTTTGCCTTGTGGCCCAGTCGGGCAAGTAAAAACAAGATTGTTAAACTTTGAGTGGCCCGAGACCTAAATCTGGTGGCCCCAAACAAAGAAAAACTTAACATATTCTGTTAAATTTGGTTGCCCGAAAGGGCCAGCAGAATTTAGGATCAATAAAATTTGGTGGCCCGGAGGTAATTTTTAGTGGCCCCGGGCCAGCGGGCCTATGCTAATTTTGAGCACTGGGATCTGGCTCAGCACTGGATAAATCCACTGCTAGACGCAGATATGAATGGAATGTCTAGCATCAGTCTGTGCTCAGCCTGGCATAACTTTGATCCATTGTTGATCCACTGTTGATGCTAGACACTCGTCTAGCACAAGGTTGCGCATGCGCATTACGGTATTACCAAAGACTGTAGAATTACAAGACAGATCACTAGCGGCCGCGCAGCGATGTTCCTTCAAACAGAATGAAGATTCAAATCGAGCTTAAGAGAAAGTTGGGTACACAAGAGGTTTGGCTACAGCACTGAATCTTGTTCATTTAAATTAATGAAAAAACATTTAAAAATTATAGTCAATAGCTTTTTTGGAACAAATGTTCCCTTTGTTAGTATTAATTTAAACAAAAGTAAGGATCAGAACGTACTTACTTAAACTCGGCAAATTCAGGCTAGTATGACGATTGAACATCAGCTTATCTCCAAGTTGGGTACACCTGGGGAACACATTGCTTTTCTAATTCAATATTGTCTTTGTATAGGTAAAAATATTTAAAAATTATAGTCGATAGCTTTTAGAGATTTTCACTCACATTTTCTAAATAAAGAATTGTTAAATTCACAGATCTCGAACGTGCACAATAAACAGGCAATGGCATATTTGGATATTTGCATATTATCACGCACACTGTCTGGAATATACGCACCGACAAACCGATCGACTTTGTTCTTCCCAACATGATACTGCTTTGTGGAATAATTGACCAATGATAACTGCGTATGTGTGCGCATTATAAAATCGGTGCGCTTAGTCAGCTAATTTATTTCCGAAAATAGTGTTGTTGCTAGGCTAAAAATAGCCGAGTCATTCACATTAAGCCAGCAGCAACAACAACAACTGCAACAATAAATATGTGGGGAACCCCCTGTGCAATTTGCATTGTGACGTCAGAACTTTAATTGCGCGCATTAACTAAGGACATCGCGCGCTGCCCATTCATTTAGTGCGCTGCCCATTCATCGCGCGCTGACTAATTCATTTAGTGCCTTTAATTAATTTATTGATTACTACATCACCTGCATATCAATGTATAACAAACTTACAATTAGGGAACATTACTTTGTAAATATTAGATGTTTTCATTATACTTTGTAAATATTATATGATTATACTTTGTACATATTGTATATAACTATGTGACATTATTCAATGAGACATTTCTTATATTGTTATCCCCAATACCCTTGTTAAGGGTGAAAGGATATTAATAAATTTCATTTCATTTTCATTTCATTTCATTTCATTTCATTTCATTCACTTTGTACAAGAAAATTGTCCAGTGGTCGGTCTTTCCATTAAGCGTCTTTGGTATTACGCGTTCAGAATTTGCAAGTCATCGTTACCTCACAATAGAAGTGTACTAGTGCGCATGCCCAGTAATGTCTTAGACATTTCCAATCCACTGTTTGTATTCATACTTGCGCGTCAGTTATCCACTGTTGATGACAAGTATGAATGGTCGGCTTTTTCGTCTAGCACTGGCTCGGCAATGGATTTATCCAGTGCTGAGCCAGTGCTAGACGTAAGTATGAATTGCCTGTTAGACGTAAGTATGAATGGGATGTAAGTCAGGTGATAATATACAAATATACAATGACACTCGAGGATCTAGTAGTTTTAGTAGTAGTAGAATAGTTTTAGCTTGTTCCGAGAATGAGTCATTGTATATTTGTTTTATATCCCTTCCACCTGTATCGTTCCTTAAATCAAATTAAAGTATAATATAAAGGAAAACAAACCATTGATCGGCACCATCACTTACTATGTTCTGTTTGTTTGTGACACTGACTCCCTTTGCGTAATATGTCCTAGCGCACAGCGCGTATTGCGCTACCTTTCCACATAGAAGTCAGGGGGGTGTCACCAAAGACTGTAGAATTACAAGACAGTTCACTGGCGGTCGCGCAGCGATGTCCCTTCAAACAAAATGAAGATTCAAATCGAGCTTAAGAGAAAGTTGGGTACACCCAGAGGTTTGGGTACAGTACTGAATCTTGTTCATTTTAATTAATGAAAAAACATTTAACAAATTATTGTCGATGAGTTTTTTTGGAACAAATGTTCACTTTGTTAGTATTATTTAAACAAAAGTAAGGATCAGAACGTACTTACTTAAACTCGGCAAATTCAGGCTAGTATGACGATTGAACATCAGCTTATCTCCAAGTTGAGTACAACCTGGGGGACACATTGTTTTACATATTTAATTTTTGTCTTTGTTTAGTTAATATTTAAAAATTATTGTCGACAGCGTTTTTACGTTTAGAATTATAGCTGTGAGAAATATATTTTTGAAATTTAAAGATCTTACCGTGTAGAGAAAAAATGGCATTGGCTACTTGCGTATTTTAATGTTAACTCGCGCTCAGTCCGCGCACTGTCTTTATTTAATTCCTTATTATTGTACGCGCATCCAAGTGCGCAAAACAAATTTCACGCGCGATATGCAAATTTGGGGTCATCAAACTTTATCACGTGTTCTTGAAGTTATTTTAGTCAGGCGAAGTAAACATTGTTATTGTGACGTCATAATGAAAAGCCATGCGTATCAAAGTGCGTGATAATTTTGTAAATCGCGCTCTGCCCATTCACTTTGTACAGGATAATTGTACAGTGGTCGGTCTTTCCATTAAGCGTCTTTGGTGTCACTCTGCCAAAGTGACGCGATTTTTGGTCACGCGGAAGGTACTACTATTGGTTGCATTATGGGCTACTTGGGAACTAAAGTTAACCAATCACAGAGTAGTTCATACCGGTCGTCACCGGATCGAGGTCAATAAAACAAGTTCATATGCGTACGTCACAATGAATCCCATTGTTCTCATAAGCGTGATAAAATCTAGAACAGTGCGCAGGAAAATAGGCGCGATAGTCTACGCACATGCATAGCATGATGATTGGACAAGTAATTCTAGGTCCACTACGCGATGACGTAGAGAAGTATACACGGAGCTTCAAAAATCGCGTCACTCCGCCATATTGCCCATGTACAAAGTCTTTGGGACACGTGACTTGCGCCTTCTAGTTATAAACGGGTTGGTTTGTTTATTCATAATTCTATGATAGAAGTAGTATATAAATAGCTAGAAGAGAATCTACGCACTGCCTTTCCATTCATGATTACGCGCATTAAGAACTATTGCGCGCCAAATGCAAACACGCGCAGCAATGTGAATAATTAACCTGCTTTACATACACATGTATAATTGAATGGGAAATACATTACACATTTAGTACACGCACCTACACGGTGCAGTGCAGTGCACCGCTGCAATTTAATTGTCGAATGACGAATTACTGTCGCGGCACTGAAGATCAACGATGCAAATTGTGCCCCATTTCGGAATTTTTAAATTCGAATACCGCCATGTTATAGGGCCTACATGAAATGCATCTCTAGAATATTCTTTGGAACTGGATTAATATTCACGGGTAAAAATATTCTGTATTTCTATTTAAATTACTCTTTAGAAAAGCTGGTCGAGGCATCTATCGCAAGCTAAAACAAGACATCCGTCTCGCAGAGAGGTTTTTTTAACACGCATCTCTACACCTGAGTGGGCAAAAAATCAATATGATCTTGCTTTGTTTGTTTTGTTTTGATTTATTTTGTTTGGGGGGGGGGGGGGGCAGAAAAAAGAATAGTTCCTTTTTTCCCGGGAAAAGGTGAACTAATCATGACGTCAGCAATACAAAAGGAACTATTCCCCGGTGTGGTGCTATATCCGTGACCTGCAAAATGTGTACCCAGTCGCAAATGCGCATGCGCTTAGACAGTTAGGCCTATGCCTATATATGGTGCGTGTCTTGCGAAAATCATGTACATTATTACGCCGCAATTTCATTCAAATAACAAATTGACACATGTTTTATCAAATGTTTAAATGGCGTGAATGGATTTTCTTAATCCACCGTCGGTTTTTGACAACACTTTGTGCTGCAAGGAGCCTCAAGGAGGGATTTTGCATGCTTTATTACAAATGGCATGAATGGGAACGAATTTTGCAGGCAATATTCTCACAGGTGCGCATGCGTATTTGCGACTGCGTACGGATTTCGCAGTGCGTACGGATTTAGCGTGACACCGGGAAACGTCTTTTCTAGTCAAAACTATTCTTTTTCTTGTTGTGTACACTCCTAATGCAACAATCTTACGATAAGGGATATAATCTTATATATTATACTCATAATATGATGACGTCATAAGGGAATTCGAGAATTACCTTTCGTGGTTGTTGATGGAGAGGCTTCAACGTCGGTTCATGGCAGGAGTGCCTCAGGGCACAGTTCTAGGTCCTCCGATGTTCCTCTTACTCATAAATGACATTGGTGACGAGGTCGATTCTATACCATCAAATTATTTGCGGACGATTGCCTTTTGATGCGGAGAATAACATCTGTAGATGACACGGTAAAACTTCAATCAGATATGGACAGACTTTTGGAGTGGGCTGATCGTTGGCAAATGCAATTCAACACCAAGAAATGCTACTCAATGCGAATTCACAGAAAGAGGCATCCCATTATGCACACTTATACTATGAGGGGAGATGATCTTCTATGTGTGGCCAGCAAAGCATATCTTGGTATCGAGCTACATGAGCGTCTAAGCTGGAAATCGCATGTAGATGCGGTCACAAACAAGGCCTCAAGGACCCTTGGATTCATTCGGAGAAATCTTGGAAGACAATGTCCAACAGAAGTGAAAAAATGGCATACATCTCTCTCGTACGGTCCCAGCTAGAGTATGCTTCGGTAGTATGGGACCTTGACAAGCAAAATCAGATAGACCAATTAGAGAAGATCCAAAGACGTGCACTTCGTTTCATTTGTGGAAACTACCAGCGTGATGCCAGTGTAATATCCATGCGAGAACAACTTAATCTCCCAACTATTGAAGAAAGAAGAAAACGGGCACGATTGTCAATGTTCTACAAGATAGCAAATAACAAAATTGCGATTCCAATACCGGATTACATCAAACCGAGGTAGCGAACTACAAGGAGGAGTCAACAACAACGATTTATGAGACTGGCTCTTCAATGTACACTTACAAATTTAGTTATTTCCCCAGGACACTTAAGGACTGGGCCGAGCTACCTCAGATCATCGTCGAACTGCCTTCTTTGGAGCAGTTCAAGGTGGCTCTTGAAACAATTTAGTTCCCTTTTCAGGAACTGTACCGCATAGAGCTGTATATAACAGCTCTATGCTTCACCCTCATCTAGATGCTGAACAGGCGTTGATGAGTATTACCATAGAACTAGAACTAGAAAACGTATGAATTATGATACCTTTTCGCAATGTCAAATGAATTAACACACCACTTGTTTCATCTAAATTAAATTTTTGTTAAATGATAATTGAGTGGAACCTTTTGCTGTAAGTTGTGATTCATCCGATCTGTATTGATCCAGATCTACATAAACATTATTTCTATATCAACATACCAAATCTGTTTCCATTTTTCATTTTTGCTTTAGATTTGCTTTAAGATTACCGAACATCATATTTGCCAAAATATTGTTTGTGCTTCTATTGTCCCTGAATCAGTTATATCGAACCTATGGACTGCTGGTCAGACTCGTCCTCGTCAGATTCAGGGTTTTTCGAAATAGCCAACGAAATCAGCATGGACCAGTACTATCAGCTTGGAGTTGCTCTGGGCTTCACCATTCCTCAATTAAACCAAAAGAGAAATGAGCAGCTAACCATTGATATGTTGCTTGAGTGGAAAAGTGGACTCCCACCTAACGTGAATGCCGAGGAAACTCTGGTGAGTGTCGGACTTCTCGAAGATGGAGCAAGAACACAACTGAAACGTGGCCACAGTGGTAAGCATACATTCCAACCATAATAAAATTAATTCAGTATTATTTGTTGTCATGTTGCAAGATATATTTGATGCAAAAAAACCAGGTTTTGCAAAATATGATACTTTGATTAAATTAGGGAATATTGTTTAATACAAATAATAAACACATTCGTAGTTAACGCACGGATACTCTTAAATGGGAAAGCCCTCTTTTGCAAGCCAAATTTCAAAAGTTGCGAGGTTATTGTCTTATATGAAAGAAAATGTAATTTAACAGCATGCCTAAACAAAAATTAGGTTTGAAATCACTTTTTCGTGGAGTTATAGGCCTCAAACTAATACAACAACATCCACGTTGTTGTGCGTGACCCCTACGTGACCTGCGCTAGCTACGTGACCCGCGCACAGATCAAACAACGGCATAAGCGAATACTAAATAAAATAACCAAACCTTGCTTAAACTGACTACATGTAATTATATATTCTTTATTTTTGAGATCTTTTTCCGTGACATACCTTTACAAATGCCGGCTTCACAATACCTTTACAATAATAAGTACAATATTGTTGTAATATTATGCTAAATCAGTTAAACTCCTTTATTGACCGATATATAGTTTGATGGAGGGACGCATTCGTTTTTTCATTCGTAGAATCCAAATTACAGGGCTGTTCGATCTGATTGTGTTTGTGTGTGTTACATTCATCCCCATCTGTCAACTGGAAATTGTACAGACGATTTGTAAAAGGGGGACAGTCCCTTTTACATATCGCATTAATAAGTGGCATGAAAAAACACGTAAATAAAAAGAAGATAATTATCATTACTTATAACATATTTTTTTTAATGGGAATTAATTAATATGATTATGAAGCAGGAAATGCTACATATTATTCACAATGTATTCATAGGCCCGAATTCTCATCAGTGGCTCAACTTTAGTCAAGTGGGGTGTTTCACTAACTAAAATCGATTTTAGGCTTAGAATTGATTTTAGTGACTGGAATCGATTCTACCCTAAAATCTATCCCGGCATGATGTTTCACGAAATCAATTGTAGGCTGGGAACGATTTTAAGCATATTGCTCATAATCGATTTATTTTCAATCTTCATGGACGGGGATGATCGATCAGGAAGTGAGAAAGTTAGAAATTGCAGCTGAAGAACATAATTTTTGGAAAGGTAAGTAAATATCATAGTTTTCGTAGACGTACTATTGTTACGTGACCTGATTTGGCTATTTGTACGTGGTTTTTTGTTGCGCATAACAAGAGCCACAGTGTTAATTTTAATGCAATATTGAGTTTAACAAAGTCAACAAAATACTATAGTTATTCATATAATATTAAGTCCTAGAACAAGTAGAAGTAGACAATCTAGTTTTGATGATAGACAGCAAGTAAAGTCTACAATTCGAATTACATCAATTTGAAACAAATTAATAATTGAGCTGAGGTTGCGACTTGCAACCAACATTATAACACAACTACGTCTACGTCCATGACTAAATACAACTTTCATTTTTTTTACAGTCATGATCCAGGTCTGGCCCTGTCCCTGAGTGTACATGCATGTTTGATAAGCCTTTCAGCTCATCAATGTTGGAGGGCAACTATCATGCTACATGATTTGACGCATTTAAGGTAAGACTTATCAATTCAGCTCTATTTCAACTTATTTCAAATTGAAGAGAGGATACAAAAATTATAAAATAGTAATGAATTTATCGTCATAATGTAATTTGATAGTTATTAATGAAGTGTTGTTTCACTTGTTTGATTAAAATTAATGCCTAGGCATACATTGTTTAAACAAACATGATGAATAATTGTTTCAATGAATGTATGAGGCATTAATTTCCTCTGTTAAAGTCCCAATTGATTTTATTTTCGTAAGTTTAGACTCTACAAGCAAAATTAATGTCTAGGTTGGGATTTAAGTAACGATTTAGCTTTATGTCATGGGTCTAGAACACCGTATTGAACACAGTGTAACATTTATAATATCAAATTCAAGTCTGATTTGTTTTGCTAATTCCCATGTCCAGACACAACAAATTAAGCAGTGGTATCTCTTTTCACTAGCTGACTGGTAAAGGAAAGATCCGTTTTAATTCTTGCACTTAAAGTCATACCTGTAAAGTGTCCAAATCCACGAAAATTACCTGGAGCTTCCTCGTTTCTCTTCTACCGTGTTGTTTAGCTTATGGTAAAAGAAGAATAAAATAGGGTTTGATTTTTTCAAATGTCCCTTTAGTACGATGATAATTATCATTTAAATCTTTTATTTCAATCACGTTGATTAACGCTTTTGATAAAAAGTACAATTGTCCTAGCTGAGAACGTCCGCATGCAGCACCCGTGAGAACATTCCGGAGATTGAACTTTGAGCCGAGCGAGTGCAAATTCCATGAATTCTGTACTACGTGTGTAAACATACACGGGTGCGAATATCTCAAACGGATCATTCATTACTGCGACAAATGTATGGCAGACCATCAGTATTCGGTGATAAAATATGAACTCAATATTCGTTTTTTTTCACTCGGTAAACAGTGTTCGTTTGCTTTCAAACTTTCACAAATCTTTCAATTTTATTTTACAATGATATTGATATAGGATTGAAGTCTCAAATGTCATTTTGTGCAATATCTGACACTTTACAGGTATGACTTTAAATGAAGAGACTGCGGGTTTCTGGGAATAATTTTGCATCTTACAAGTAGGTGCAAGACATAGCAGTGAAACAACTATTCGACACATCTTGTTCTATTTTACTTTTCGAAATTATAAATACAGAATAAAAAAGAGTTTAGGAAAAAATTGTCATCCTGTAAGAAATAGACTTAATTTTCTTTTTTTGTACTTGCTTCTGCCTCAAAAAGTAGTGCTCATATCATAATACAAATGTCATAATGCATTTTGGGCATGAACTTGTAAATAATTTATACTGAATTCAGGGATGTGATAATTAGTACCAAAATGATCGCATTTAATTTGCATTGATTCCTTTTTTTTTACCAAGAAATCTAAATTGGGGAGAGAGAATGTAACAAGTAAGGTAGACAGCTTTTTTTAATTGAAATCCTGGACATTCCTTAACCTATATAGACACGTTCATGTGAGTTTGTAATGTTCCTGTATTTGTTTAAATTTTGCATAAAGGTGCAGCCAAGGTGCCAGCCATGCCGGTCAAGTGAAGATGCATTGGCAGGAGTGCTGAATGGCTCTAGGGTTGCCTTGGAGTAAACATCTACCCATATCATACTTCATCTAAGTCAAGTGTGGTAATTCAATTTTTGTTTTTCATTTGAGTATAATCAGATTTTTGTTCCCATGTCAAACAGAGAAAGAATGTTCATAATCTAAATGAAACACACAAATGTGGGTTTCCCCAATTACTGAAGTAAAACATTTTTTATAAATATGATACAATACATGTAATCATCTAATCACAGGGTTATTTTGCTGACATGCAAACTTTTGTTAGCTTTTGATTTTGTTGATATCAGTATTCCAAATAAAATGACTGAGTTACTAGGTTAGGGGTTCCGAAGTACTTGTCTTAATAGGTTCTACCATCTGTAGGATTATACTGAGATAAGTAAGATTTTGCAAAATAATTTGATAATTTAACAAACACATCAATGGCAGTTTTGTTTAACCTGTATAATTGTTATTTTTGTCATGGTATGTATTGTAATAACTGTTGGTTAAAATGAAATATATGTTCATGAATACAAAGATATCTTAATGAGAAGAAAATGGATGCCGTTTTGATTTGTACTTTTTTGTATAAATATTCCTATTTGTATGTCTGCATGTATTTTGTAAAAAAGGTAAAAATAATAATTCACATTATTTCAAAAACAGTAATGGCAATGAAAATGACTTTATTTTGATTTATAGAGACATATTTTTTATATGGTTGTAAATGTATTATTTAAATTGTTAATTTGTTTTGACTTTCAAGGTTATTTCTGGATATTTTTTATAAAACAAAATATTAATACATGCAACATATAAGTTATTTAATTGGCTAATTGTATTGAAAATAGAATGTGTGTTATGTACTATTTGTTTAATTAGTCTTTTCCACTATTCATATTGGTACATTTCGTATTGTAGTATGTATTAATTTGATTAACAGGGTAGTCTAGTCTTTAATGTAGAATAGTACTTAATTTTTAATTTAATTAATGTTATGTTATTACCGAAAAATCAAGATAACTTTCTTTAGAAATATGTGTACAATACTACATATTTGATTAATATTACAAACAATGTAGGGTCCAAGACCAGAGGGTCCGAGATCAGAAGCTCTGAGATCAAGATCAGAAATGTCCGAGATCAAGAACAAGATCGAGATTAATGATGCCGATCTCGAGACTGGTCTCGAAATCAAGATATATCAGACAGTCCGAGATCAAGATCAAGACCAAGATCCGCAGCTCAAGATCAAGATCAGAACCTCTGAGATCAAGATCAGAAATGTCCGAGATCAAGAACAAGATCGAGATTACTGATGCCGATCTCGAGACCGGTCTCGAGATCAAGATCGATCTCGAGATACCCAACACTGATTATAAATATCTATCCAATAACTAAACAATAATATGATTTTTAATTTGTTGTTAATTTTATGACATTAAACATATTTATCATTTTTTAATAATACTGTCCTGTTATTTGGATTCTACGAATGAAAAACGAATGCGTCCCTCCATCAAACTATATATCGGTCAATAAAGGAGTTTAACTGATTCAGCATAATATTACAATAATATTGTACCTATTCTTGTAAAGGTATTGTGAATCCGACATTTGAAAAGGTATGTCACGGAAAAGATCTAAAAAATGAAGAATATATAATTACATCGAGTCAGTTTGAGCGAGGTTTGGTTATTTTGTTTAGTATTCGCTTATGCCGTTGTTATTTGTGCGCGGGTCACGTAGCTAGCGCGGGTCACGTAGGGGTCACGCATAGCAATGTGGTACTCCGTGGAATCCGTGTGCGAACTTTCTCACCGGGTGAATACACGTATAATGCAAAATTAAACGTTGGACGACGGTTTATTCGTTTTAGGTCTATAACTCCACGAAAAAGAGATTTCAAGCCCTAATTTGTTCAGGCATGCTGTTAAATGACATTTTCTTTGATATAAGACAATAACCTCAACAATTTTGAAATTTGGCTTGCAAAAGAGGAACTTTCCCTTTAAAACAGGGTAATATGTATCAAACTGTTAGATGTAAGTCATTAACATTTGATAATGCTTGACTCTTTTCAGTTTATTTCATCCATATTATATTAAACTATATGACAATTATATAAGTAAGAGTTCGGAAAAGGCCTATGGCCGAAATATCAGGTCATGGAGTATTACGTTAACAGTTGATGTTTTTATTAAATGATTTATTTTTTTCGGTAAATTCATCTCTCAGTTAAATATTTTATCCATCCCTTACTCCAGAATCGATCACTAATATATTATTCCAAGTATTACTACAAATGATCAAATAACCTCTATATACATCTTATAATGTATTTAAAATGATTCCATCCCATTAAAATGTGAACATTGTCATGGAGTATTTCATTAACAGTTGATGATTTATCAAATTATATTGTGTTTTTATTTATTTATATTTGTGAATGTTTTCTTGATTCATCTCTTAGTTCAACATTTGATCGATCCCTTACTCTCATAATCGATCACTTATATATTATTCAAATTATTACTACAAATGATCAAATAACCTCTATATACATCTTATGATTCTACAACCAAACGCTACACTACCTTTTGATATTTAATCTTGTAATTCAAACTACAACAACTATCTCATGAAACTAACCATTTTATCACATTATGTATTGGGTTCACACATAGGAATGTGCGTGTTTGTTTCACAGAAATTAAATAATATTACGTCTTTCGATTCTGTCCATATGCGCTGAACACAAATCAAATTGGAATATCACGTGCCCCCACATTTGAAAGTGGAGGAGATTGTCCCCCTCTATTTTTCATAATGTACGTTTGGTTCCGTAGCTTATACACTTGAACACTTCATATTATGTGAAATTTCTGTCTCGGGTGTGCACCAAATCGCACAATTTCACGCCCAAAAATACAAAAGCTCCCTACTGTGGGAGGGGGACACCCCTTCCCACAACATTCCCCGCTCGGTCGCTTCGCTTCCTCGCAATGTCCCCCCTCCACTTTGTTGACGCCCTTGCTTAGTTTCATAGGAGCTCAAAATGCCCTAGACTATATCGATGGCTCTATAGTACAGGATCACGTATATCCATCTCATGCAAGGCTCAATCTTTTCCTCGCTATGCCCTTTATGATCTTGGGGGATAGGGGATATATCCCCCACTTTTTGATGCGGGTTTTTTCTGTATACAAGACAAACAATCCTCACTTTTTTAAGACGTTAAAACGCTACGAGCAGGTTCACTATTTTATATACATTATAGGAGTTGCAAATGTCTGACAATCTAAAAGCTTCCGGGGACTCCGCCCCCTGGACCCCATTTGGGGGACAATAGTCCCCCAAATGTGGGTGCCCCTTGACTCAGGTCTTCGAGCCACCAAGACACTTTCAATAAGCGCATAATAAAAACATGTTTTGTTAGATAGATAGACTTTAGACCCCGTCTTTAGATTTTCGGCATGCCAATGTGGGGCTTAGTTTGAGCTCTGTCAGTGTTTTTTTCAAATTTTCAAATTTCGCTTCCCCCAATCGCAAAAACGGATTGACGTCTGACTACCAGGAGATACACATAGGATCAACAGCGTGTGTTTAAGTGTGTCCACGGGCGTATGATCTTGGGGGATAGGGGCTATATCCCTCACTTTTTGATGCGGGGTTTTTCTGTATACAAGACAAACAATCCTCACTTTTTTAAGACGTTAAATCTTGTAAAAATATTACAAGGACAATAATGACCATACTTATAAAGTGTTATTTTAAACACCAATTTCAACAAAATGTCCACGTGGAAGGGGGCAAACCCCCTCCCCCAAGTATAGACATGCACGGACGATGTGAGCGTATTTCTGGTGTGTGTGTGTAGGTTCGATTGTGTTTGTATACTGTATAGCGGTCTTATCATGAGGGAGATGATTTAAGTAATGATTTCTTTAATTTAGTATTATCAAATTTCCTTCCAAGGTATGCACCAGATTGCATTATTTCGAGTCAAAATTTGAAAAAGCTCCCTACCGTGGAAGGGGGGGGGGGGGGGGGACACCCACCTCCCACACCCTCCCCACCACGAGCGCTTCGCGCCCTCGAGCTTGGGCGCACGGCTCCGCTCCCTCGCAGTTGTGCCTCGCCCCCAATCCGTTGACCGTACCACTTTAAAAATCCTTCCGACGGGCCTGGTTGTTTGCCGGTGAGTTGTGTATAAGTTGATGTGTATGAGCATGAGTGAATAAATGCCAAATAAAAATGTATTACTTACGTGCGAGTATGTGTGTATAATTGTATGTATAAATGTTTGTCAGTGTTAAGCAGTGTTCGTCGTTATGTTTGCGTTTGTACTGGAATATTGACATGCATGTTTTTTAAATACTCATTTATTGGCATATCTACAGTTTTATTATATAAAAAACAATCATGGGTATGGGCACGAATTATAAGATGACATAATTAGTTTGGCTAAAAATTATCAAGATTAAATTAACGTTTCAAAATATTCTTGAAATAATTAAAATGTTTAATACTAACAGCATATATTCACTTATTCACACCATTTCCATTACAAAATACAATTTAGACATCCCTTTTCATACCGTACTGATCGTTCCAAAGCCTAAAACTGATCTCAAACTGAATTTAAGCTAAAATCGATTCAGAGGCTAACATCGATCCCAATTTGCTCAATGTGAACCAGATGGTAAAATCGATATCGATTTTAGTGCCGATCGTTCCCCAAAATCGATCATAAAATCGATTGCATCGAGTTTAAGGATTGATTTTGGTGCTTGGTTAAACACCCCCAGGTGTACCGTTAAACTGAGGCACAACTTTGCCATGTACAAAGTTAGTACATGTAACAGTTGTAACTGGCACGAGTTTAGTCCCTCGCTCAAGTTAATCCCTTTTTAGCTATTGCGCATGGCATGCTCATTGGCCCATTAGATTGTTTACCGCGCATGATCAGTTCGAGCTACATGTACATGTGTACGTCACTCTTTATCACTTGTCATGTATCAATGGTGTAAATAACACGTAGAAGAACGGGAATTACATTACGGTAAACAAGAAATTAAAGATAGGCCCTCTGTACTGCTGTTTTGTCTTATTACTGCTTTTGTTTAAAACAGAAACATATATTAGACCAAAATTAGCGGATTTGCCCCTAACATGTAAGTTGAGTCATTGATGAATGCCATGGGTTGCAACGAACAGTCACGTATCACGTATCACGTTCACGTTCACGCTTTGCGCCTTTTCGTGAAACAGGTCACCCAAGTGTACGAAGTGTTCGGTTACGTGACCCAGCAGTTTGTTGATATACTATATGCATTCCAGGAAAGCTCACGTAAATTGGCGCTTGAGTTAAACAAATATTATAAATTGTCGTTGAGAAGAGACTAATTCTCGGTTTAAATTCTTAATATAATTAAATTTTGGTCTTGTTTATATGAGGAAAAAATGAAACGTGTATATAAAAAGATACATATTATATCTATTTTAAAGGAGCAATTAATTTGAGTTGAAATAAATAAGATAAAAGAAAGAAGAATAAAAAAAAAAGATTGGCGTAAATATTCAAAATTAATGAAGAACGCCAATAAACTTAAAACAACAACAACAACAACATTCATCCGAGAACGAACCACCCCCGCTTACAGGATTCTCAAGAAATGTCTTGGTCTCGGCCTCGAAAATTTGTGACCGGTCCTGGTCTTCGCCTCGAAAATTGTAAATGTACTCGGCCTCGGCTTCGAAAATGTTCCCCCCCCCCCCCCCCCCCGCTTACAGAAATGTGTCTGACGCCACTGCCTACAAGAAGCTAGTTCGGATGTCAACTAATTTAATTGATTTAATTAATTGATTAATTTTTTGTATTGATTGATGATTGATTGGTTGATTGATTGTTATATTGAATGATTGATTTATAGATTAACTCGATTAAATCACCATAATTATAAATTATTAAATTCAATCATTGTTTTATTATTTTTAAACTCACAGATCACTCACTCACTCACTTCACATGCATGCACATACATCGCCGTTAACGGCCACGCGCAGACTAAGATCGCGGAAGTAGAATAATCTGATGCGTTAGCAGTGTTTAGTTGCTGCAAGTCAACACTTGTCAAAATTCACGCACGACACTCGTAACACGTCTTTAGAAATATTCTAATTACAAGAGAAATAATTCAAATGGTATGGTAGTACATTTACCAAACAACACAACTGTATGCTATCGTCTCAGATTACTCTGAGTTATGCACATACATAATTTTATAAACATAAGGGGTTTCGGCATTCTCGTCGACATTTGTTAACCCTTTTGTGCATGTATGTCTAGTCTTAGTAACAAGCGCTTGCAATTTTAAAAATCTTGATTCAACGCTCACGTCACGTTTTGGTAAACGCGACTATTTGTGTTTTACCGGCGTGGAAAACAACGAATGGTAGGCCCTACACTTCGTAAATTAGAGTCACCTGTTTTACGAAATAGCGCAAAACGTGAACGTGATACGTTACTGTTCGTTGCAAGCCCATGGGAGGAGGGATGCGCGGCGCGTAGCAAACATCACAATTTAAAATGTGGTGGGAACACAGGTAGATCCCAACTATCAGGGGGAAATGCTCCTTTTACAACACTGCTTACCGGTATCATGAAATTCAAAAAGTTAGCTCGTGCAGTACGAACGCAACGTGGCACGCGAATAAGAGGGAATTTTGAGCGACCCAATTAAATTACTGGATTGCTTGGCGTTTATTTGTGCATTGTTTATCTATTTGTTTAGTTTGTTACAATTCTTCGAATAATTTTACAAATTATAGGACGCACATGTACCGGCTCCCATTCAAGGAAAAAATATAAAACAATATTGTTTCCCTACCTGAAAGGGAAGATTGGCCATACACAACATGATAGTTTAACTTTCCTCTAGTATCATGAGAATGGAAATAAATATACTGTTTAAAGGAATTAATGAAAACGTGTAGGTAATACATCATTATAGTATAAGTATATAAATATAGCAGCAGGCAAATTTTGTTTAAACAGAGGGGTAGTATAATGCATTAAAACTGAACTTAGTTATAATACATATACAGCGTTTCTGTTATTTATCTGCTATACATCTCTATGACCCAAAGATAAATTTGTATGAACTAGAAAAAGAACAAATTGCAATAAATCAGAACACAAACTAAGATCATTGATATACATGTATGTTAAAAATATAAAAGGTCCTCAAATTGATCCTTGTGGGAGGCCACAAGATACACTTGTACAATGATATTCGGTTAAACTGAACATGACACATTGCTCGCGATCATTTAATTAGCTACTTATTACATGTGTTAATTCCAGAGAGACTTCCCGTATCCCGTAAAGAGAAAATGTATTAATGTTCAAATCAATAAAAACACAAATAGTTACATAACTGTATTATCAAAATAATTCAATATATTATTAACATAATCTCTAACAGAATCAACAGAAAGTGTTGTTGATTTTTTTTTAACGAAATCTAAATTGTTTATTATACAAACTATGATGCATATCAAACAAATTGATAAATAATGTTTACTTAGAGTATACATTTTTGGCTTCGCCATTATGTACAGGACTTACTACACCTAGTAGGAAAAACACCCTTTTGAAAACATAAATTTACAATATTACAAAGAGGTACATGACTAGCACATGTATACACATAACTATCAATCGAGTCGATCGCAGGGGATTGACAATTTTTTGAAGAACATGCAATATCTATAATTTCTTTTTCATTATACTAATTCTGTTTTACTATTGTAACATCATTGACATACTTATTTGTATAAGTTTTATCAATGTTTGTATTATTCTCAGTCTGGTTTTTGATAACATTTTAATACAACCTGTTTTGTTGTTGCTAAGCAATTGCTCTAATTTTACATTAAATCACTAATTGTTTGTATTCGAAATGTTAACCTCTTTCCGTTTAATTCAAGAACAACTTTGATCAAATTATCATTTAATTCATTATGATCATTATTTATATTTGCAGTTATAAACGAAAAATTAACATCCAATAATTTTGCTAGGAATCAAGTCAAATTTGTACGACTGATATGTCTTTTAAAATATTTTGTATTGGTCTTACACGGTAATTAAGAGTTCGGTTTTGGTATAGAGGGCGCTGCACGAAATAATTGTTTTGTAAGATAATGAAAAACTGAGTGTAAAATTTGAAAGAGCATACAATTTTAATGGCACAATAAACTTTATTTGATCACTGAAAATCGCTCAGAAATGGCTAAAATATTAATAAGTATATCCGACTGTAATAAATCTGGGGCCTCGTTATATTCGATGATTTAAAAAAAAAGTAATATATGCTTACACTTTTTCAAAAGAGGTTTTAAAATAGTTGTTGATGATCTCTCTATCTAATCATTATTTCAACAAAACCTCTTTCCGTTTAATTCAAGAGCAACTTTGATCAAATTATCATTTAATTCATTAGGATCATTATTTATATTTGCAGTTATGAACGAAAAATTAACATCCAATAATTTTGCTAGGAATCAACAGTGCTGTAGTCGAGTCCACCCTGTCCGAGTCCGAGTCCGAGTCCCAACGGGAAAATCTTAATTTGCAATTCTTTTTATAACACATTAGTTTCATTATGATAAATGCCTTACAGTGAACTCTTTATAACATAAATAGTTGTCTGGTTTATTGTAAACTTCCAGTTGTCAGAGAATTTATATATTTAACTCTTCTTACTACAATATTTATCTTCATTTATAGACACCATCAAAGAAATGCTAAAGGGTTATCTGCAGAAATGATTTTGGGCAATGTCAAAGGTTATTATCACAGAGTATGAGACAAATTCAATTAAACAAAATTTTATGAAAAAAGTTCATAAAAAGTGTGACAGACGGGACAAAATTTTAGTTTATTTTTTCACCCTAAATTTCCCAAAAATACAGTGGATAAGGAACTGCTGCATATCTTTTCCTATTATTAAGGTAATTCACTGTCAAATGGATTAATGGGATATAACTTTATTTGCAAACAGTCAAGTTGCTGAAAAATAATCATTGTTGAAGTTAAGCATGAATTTCAGCAATTTTCTTATTCTTTTAAGATCACAATTTTTAGCATAAAATATAAAATATCTGAAAATTCACGTTTTGTGCCATAAACTGTCAGTTATGAACATTTGATAACTACTGGACCCATGAGGCTAAAAGCCTAAAATGATTTTAAAATTTGGCCCATTGTAGACATTTTCATGGAATTAGGCTATCACAAGTTATTACAATCAGAGTTATGTCAGTACTGGAGTATATACAGTATATGTATATATTATACTGATAAAGAGAAAGGGATGCTACTTCACATTTATTTTAACAAAATGAATAACAAATATTGTTGTGTATAATTGCAATGGTCGTGTGCGTTCTGCAAAATTTACATTTTGCTTGATGTTTTTTCTTTGTTGAACGATCAACAAACTCTCTATGGTTCGTATACCCAAACAGTATGACACGAGAAACTGAATACATGATTGTTGAATGACTGGTTGATTGAAGATGCAATGCAAACATCAGTCAGTATGTCGATTTTTTTTTCTTCGTTATTCGTCGTATACGCGCGCTGCCGCTGGTATAGCTAGCGTGCGCGGGTAGCGAATTTGTGATTCCCAAACCATTCAGTATTATCCTAATGAATTATTCATAAGCAGTGATATACGTCAAGGGTTACTCATGAATATTCATAACTAGGATTAGGGTTTGGGTAGGTTTTGAGGGATATGATTGAAATGAGACCTTTCTTACCATCATCAGTTTACGTAGCCTATTGGTCACGCTGTGGACTTCAGATCTTGGGGTCATGGGTTCGAAACCTCTCTATGACTCTTCTTTTCTTTTGCGATAATACATGGTGAGTAGCAGTTCATTTAGTAACTGCATCATGCACAGTTTTCATTAAAGACTGAAATCTATGGCCTTCATCACTGTGTATGAATAATTCATTAGGATATGCCGAATGGTTTGGGAAACGCAAATTCGCCCGCGGGTAGCCTAGCCGAGGATACCGTACTGTAGTTGCACACGTACACACCGTGGTACACACATGCATTTTACTGTATCGCTTAGTCGCTTCGGCTCAGGCTTTCGTAAATTAATTCACGTTCTGGCCGTAATACTTGACCGTGTCTTGCGTGTTCCAAAACATAAAACGACTAATCTCAACGTCTAGTTAGGCATATAATAGCTTGTTGAGGCGATGTTACGATCATTTTCCAGAATGCCACTCAAGTGAGCAAGGTGCGCTAGAACAACAGGTTTGTTTTTGCTTGCGCTGGGTAATTATATGAACTATAAATAAACGTGGGAAAACGGAAAAAATGCCGGTCTCGTTGCCGGTCTCGGCCCGATTTTCGCCCGAGTCACGAGTCATCATTGGTCGAGTCCGAGTCCGAGACCGAGTCTTTTAGGCTCGAGTCTGAGTCCGAGTCCGAGTCCCGAGAAATACGGACTCGAGACCGGTCTCGAGTCCGAGTCCGGACTCGAGTCCTACAGCACTGGGAATCAAGTCAAATTTGTACGACTAATAGGCTTATGTCTTTTAAAAGATTTTGTATTGGTCTTACACGGTAATTAAGAGTTCAGTTTTGGTATAGAGGGCGCTGCACGAAATAATTGTTTTGTGAGATAATGAAAAACTGAGTGTAAAATTTGAAAGAGAATACAATTTTAATGGCACAATAAAATTTATTTGATCAAAATCGCTCAAAAATGGCTAGAATATCAATAAATATATCCGATTGTAATACATCTTGGGCCTCGATATATTCGATGATTTAAAAAAAAAGTAATATATGCTTACACTTTTTCAAAAGAGGTATGATCTCTCTATCTAATCATTATTTCAACAAAACATCACATGCATAATTTTATATGAAAAATGGTTGAAACCAATGCTTTTTTAGAGAGCGCGCCCTCTTGTGTTTTAATGGCTCTTTTTTTTTAAATGATAAAAGGATTTTTACTTAGTCGTTAGTAATTTTCTATACCTTTCAAGCATGGTGGGGCTAAAAATATTAGTTTGAAGTATTATTGTGCAGGTTTTAGTTACTAAAGCTCAGCCTTACCAAAACTGTACTACCCCTTTAATAGTTGAACATAAAAAGGGAAAATTATCAGAAACATCGCAAGTAATAGAACCAGAGATTGAATCACAAACATTATTCAATAAACAGTCAAGACCACTTTCGCAAAACTGCTATCACGTGATACGCAGTATTGCGCCATCTTCGGCTCCACGTGTTGTGGCAATGGGGATATTTGTGCAACGACTACATTTAACTAAATTACATTTATTTTCGCCAAATATTCAGGACAGATCATCTAAATAGTAAATGTGTAGCATCCTTGCATAGATTTACGCGACAGCTGTTTGATGCCGTACGAACTGGTACGGTACAAAATAACGAGAGAATAATATAGAGCGTGTAAGAGAGGCGTATGGCTCGGCAAGATACGCTTAGCACGCGAATGACGAGAATGACGGACACAAATCTGCATATATGTGAAAAACGGCTGTACTAAATATCTTTTTTTTCTTCGATCAACGATAGTATCGCTGGTACAATAACATTGTCCAAATCCTCAAAATAAAATTGTAATTCTAGCGGTTCCCTCATACCTTGTTGTATTCGTATTAACAATTAAATCATGGGACCGGTTTTTCAAATTTCCCTTTCGTTACAAAGATATGTATGATCGAAGTATTCAGATAAGAAAAACTCCGGGCGAGTTTTTCTTCTGTGTACAAAGTGAGTGCAGTGAGTTAGTGAATATCACTTTGTATTTTGCCATGCAATGTCCATTTGACTTGAAATTTTCACACAATACCCTGTGGACATATGAGATAACAACAATATACATTGCATTAACCCTTCATCACTTTTTGCACATTTCAACAAAGTTACTAGATTCAACTGATATATTTTCTTAATCTCAGTATTATAATCGACCATTAATATACAATATTTTATGCTATACATGTATTGAACATGTACAAAATTAATAGCGGTGTTTTCTGGTGGCCTACAAAATACACCAACAATTTAAATTTTACCAACTTTAGTAATTTCAATAAAAACATTTTCACACAATATATTATTAAACACATTCATATCATCCTTTAATTCAAATGCAATATTACTGTTTATACCAAATCATATTCCTCTACTTTGCTTTTCACGTTTGCGTAAACCAACATAATATATAATCACTACAAAAAGTGTTTGGTGACAATTGATTTAAATTCATGTTTCTTAAAGACCAATAATACATAAAGTATGATTCAATGAACAAAATACATTAACAATTTCGCAGTTATGTCTATTAAAACATGTACAATTTAAGTTTATTAAAGAGAATTTATAATTAGAGTATGCATTAAAACAAAAATTCCATCTGGAGTTAATTGAAATTCAATTGACATTAAAAACCCAAGTACATAATATAAAGCATAATTACAGTTGCTTAATATTGATTCAAACATTGTAGTATCAAACCTCTCTAACAATCTGGCTTTAATACAAATATAAAGAGTCACACACATGCATACACATAAATAAATATATATACAACATACACATAACAATCCAGGAAGAAACCGAAGAAACCCTCCCCAAGATCAATTGAGCACAAATTGGTAGGTCAGTGACGGGAATGTGTGGGTCTGTCTTCTCCGTGGCCTATCAGTCAACATGGTCAAGGCGTCGGCGTTCCATGGCGGAGTTGTCCTCCTCGTGCCTTTGATCATGTGGAGGTCTGGAACCAAGGGAGGAACATTGTTTAAAGCTACGCTATAATTTCTTCCTCTTCAACCATTTATGATCATTCTTTTCAATTATTTAAAAATACAGGAAGAAGCCGTAGTTGTATGTATTGGGCCATTTTATATGTTTACAACAGACACAAAATATTAAATTAATTAATATACGTGTCAGAATATAATTGTACATGACAGCCTAGGACTAAAAGTTCAAATGTCCAAGTTGATAAAATGGTCACACCTAAAACATAATTGATGTAAAGAATCAGTTCATTTCATCGATTGTATTGTCTGATGCATGTAATAATGTTCTCATCTGGGTCGTGGTAAATTGGGTAAGTCTTTTTAACTCTTGTGATGCGTTTTGCTCGGGACCTGGCAAACAGGTTCTGTTAGCAGGCCTCACGGGAACCTGAGTTATCAGGTCCCCAAATTGCAGGAGATAAGAATCGTGATATATAACCCTTTTTGTTTTGCATCTTCTTTTTTCATGTTCTTCACGGGATGTGTATTTCAGCCTATGCAAGTCAAGGGTAAGATATACATGCATCATTTATATATAAAGTCGTAGTATAAGTAACTATGTATCTGTTATTTTGTATGTTAATTTTTCGAAAAAAGTAAATCTGAATCAAAGACAAAATTACTAAATAATAGAGATAATGTTTTTTGTTCTCGATAAAACTCAATTGTGCACAAGCAAGAACATTATTTGATCAAACTCGTCATGTTTTTAAAAATTTATTATTAGAAAAGCAACTTATTTTATTAGTTTGAAGTTATGCTACGTTTACACCATGTTCTCGGCGGCCACGGCAATCACGTTTCAGGCCACCGTAGACAAAACGGGATGGACGTGAGACAACCCGGGGGGACGGAATGGACAAACGTGACAGGCCGCGATTGCCGTGGATGCCGGGCCAGATTTTTAAACTATCAACAAATTTGCCACGGTAGTCACGGTGCTGATGTGAAACCTTGTAGGCCGTATTAAAACGGGGTGAACGCCACAAAATGTGACAGTACGTAATAGGCCATAACAAAACTTGGAGGCGGTCCGAAGTGGGATGGGAAGCATGTGTATTCCCCGGTATCTCACGGTCCTTTCAAGTTTTGTCACGTTCTGCCGCGTTAAGTGCGCTTTTTGTCACGGTTGGTTCACGGTTGCTGCGCGTTTTGTTCCGTTTTGCCACGTTTTGTCACGGTTCTCACGGCAAGCTAGGGTGTATGGTAGCCGTTTCATCGCGTTTAATAACGGCGCGTCTGACACGGTCTGACACGGCGCGCGCGGTCTGGGATATACAAGCAGGGCCCGGCAGCGAATTTTTTTTTTTCCCAACAGGTTTACAAATTACTTGGTCAGAGACCACGCATACCCGAAATTTCCGACTTGTATAATATCGAACATTGAGTACGAGTTTACGCAAATGAAGCGGCAAAACCAGGTTTCGAACCCAGCGCCTTTAGATTATCAGACTAGCACGCTACTGATTGCGCCACAGTGACTCGGTTGATTTGTGGTGGGACATAAGGTGTTTTGTCTTAGTTTCGGGGGATATAACCCTAACCTAAACCCTAACCCTAACCCTAATTTGGTGGCTATAGGTCAGATTAGTGGCTATAGGTCAGATTTAGTGGCTATAGGTCAGATTTAGTGGCTATAGGTCAGATTTAGTGGCTATAGGTCAGATTTAGTGGCTATATGTCTATTTATAACTCGAATTTAATACGCGCGCTTTAGTCTCCATTCAAGACGCCCGATTCCAATTAAACGGGCATATCTTATGCGTTAGTGCCATAGTAAACCTGTTTGGGAAAACAAATTTCGCGGCCCGGCAGGGGAGCTTCATTGTTGTCTCGTCGAAATCTCAGGATACAATGATTGCTATCGCTTGGGAGGCCTTCTTTTTATACCGTGGGCACAAACGTGCTCCAAAGCTGCCCGGCGTCCACCTTTCATCCGTAGAAAGCCTTGACAGAACGTGAAAAACGTGTCAGACCTCGATCAGTACGTGAGAAACGTGAGGGACCCCATCAGAACGTGACGAACCGGGAGGGAACGTACATAACTGATATCCGTGGTAGACCGCGGGCCGAATCGTTGTGCGCCTTGGAGCCTCCGGGACTCAGCAGCCCCTTTTCCCCCACCGTGAGAAAATTTGGCAAGACCTAACAAAACTTAAATACAGAGAAAAAAATGCCAACATCCCACGGCGCACTACGTTTCGGGCAAACGGGGCTAGCGTGGCCCCCGGAAACATGGTTTAAACGTAGCGGTAAACTGCCACTTGGTCTAACCCGGCTTCGTCTAATATCCGCTTCGTCTCATCCCACATAGTCTAATTCCGTTTCGTCTACAACCACTTGGTCTAATAACCATTTGGTCTCCAACCCACTAAGCCTATTAGCCAGTTCGTCTAATAACCATTTGGTCTCCAACCCACTAAGCCTATTAGCCAGTTCGTCTAATAACCATTTGGGCTTTACCCATTTTTTCTAATACCCACTTGGTCCAACACCACTTAGTCTACCTGCCAGATTGTCTAATCACCAGATTGTGTAATATTCGATTCGCCTATTATCACTTCGTCTATCTATCAGTTCGTCTAATTACCAGTACGTATAATACCCATTTGGGCTACACCCACTTCGGCTATATCCAGATGGGCAATTCATCACTTGGTCTAATCACCATTTCATCAACTTCCCGTTAGGTCTAATAGACAGTTGGGCTACTCCTACTTGCGCTAATGACCGATTTGGGCTAATGACCATATGGTCTAATGACCATTTAATCTAATGACCATTTGGTCTAAATGTCTAATGTTAGGTAGGTGTCAAGTTTGATAGTTGTCATTCAGGGTTAGGGTTGTTTAGTAATATTTTGCATCGTCCACCTCTAACTTGTAAACAAATTCAAGAAGTGTCTTAACCCATGTTAAATCCTATGCATCCGTATCAAACTAGACATGTTAAACAAAACAAAAATACCAGCTTATAAATAACGAGTGTAATATATTGTTTTGAAAGCCTAATGTTGTCCTATAAATATGTGTGAAATATCTGGATATTAACCTGTGAAAGTAATCATGTTTGCTCTTCTCTGAACATAGTTAAGTGAACTCTGCTAGCAGACATCGTTTTGTGTGTGTGCCAAATGTTGCCTATGAAACTTGTTTGATAAATTGTCAAAGCATTAAAGCTTTTACAGTGGCAGCAGACATTTGTTGCAAGCTTAATATTGCCATGGGAAGTTGTGTGACAAACTACTTGCCAAAGCATTCAAGTATTTCTTTTCTTTTTCTGTTGTAGATATTTGTAAGACTACTGATGCCTTGGAATGCCGTATGTGCTACTTACGGGGAGGGGGTATAATAATCGCTTTGTTTTGAGATGCGAGATAAATAATTGCTTGTAGTTGTACGAGGTTGCAATTCCACCTCAACATTATATAGGTTCTTTAGCCCAAAATACGAAAATAACAAAATTGTTAGGAGCCCCAAAACTTCAATGGCAAAATTACACTTATATTGTACAATGAAATGAAAAAGGGTATCATTAAATCCTTACTTCTGAAAGGATTACAGAAATTACTGTTTTTGAAAACAAATATCAATGAAAACATACAGAATTTAAATGTTTGTTGTATGTAGAATATACAAATTTTGTATTCTTTTATCGATATTCATCTTAAAACACATTTTGTTTTGAAAATCCTTGCCGAACTGATTGTTTAATGACATACTATTTACCATACAATTTAAAAGTAGCTATGCGATGCAAACTAAAACATATGCAGGGAATAAGATTAAGCTAAGCGAACATCTAAGGGAATGGTCAACACAATGGAGGGTATTACTGCACGTACCCAGGTAGCAAGCCAACGTTGGACCAACGTCGGAAACTTGCAAACTCGTTGGAACTCGTTGGACGTTGGACAATCTCGTTGGATCAACGTTGGACCAACATCGGTAACTCGCAGTGAAAAAGAAGTTGGACAATCTCGTTGGACCAACGTTGGACCAACATCGGTAACTCGCAGTGAAATGTACGTTGGACAATCTCGTTGGACCAACGTTGGATCAACATCGTTAACTCGCAGTGAAATAGACGTTGGACAATTTCGTTGGACTAACGTTGGATCAACATCGGTAACTCGCAGTGAAAAAGACGTTGGACAATCTCGTTGGACCAACGTTGGACCAACATCGGTAACTCGCAGTGAAAAAGACGTTGGACAATCTTGTTGGACCAACATTGGACCAACATCGGTAACTCGCAGTGAAATGGACGTTGGACAATCTTGTTGGATCAACATCGGTAACTCGCAGTGAAAAAGACGTTGGACAATCTCGTTAGCCCAACGTTAGACCAACATCGGTAACTCGCAGTGAAATGGACGTTGTACAATCTTGTTGGACCAACGTTGGACCAACATCGGTAACTCGCAGTGAAATGGACGTTGGACAATCTCGTTGCACCAACGTTGCACCAACATCGGTAACTTGCAGTGAAATAGTCGTTGGACAATCTCGTTGGACCAACGTTGGATCAACATCGGTAACTCGCAGTGAAAAAGACGTTGGACAATCTCGTTGGACCAACGTTGGACCAACATCAGTAACTCGCAGTGAAAAAGACGTTGGACAATCTCGTTAGCCCAACGTTGGACCAACATCGGTAATTCGCAGTGAAATGGACGTTGTACAATCTTGTTGGACCAACGTTGGACCAACATCGGTAACTCGCAGTGAAGAAGACGTTGGATAATCTCGTTGGACCAACATCGGTAACTCGCAGTGAAATGGACGTTGGACAATCTCGTTGGACCAACGGTGGACCAACATCGGTAACTCGCAGTGAAATTGACGTTGGACAATCTCGTTGGAGCAACGCTGGACCAACATCGGTAACTCGCAGTGAAAAAGACGTTGGACAATCTTGTTGGACCAACGTTGGATCAACATCGGTACCTCGCAGTGAAAAAGACGTTGGACAATCTCGTTGGACCAACGTTGGATCAACATCGGTAATTCCCAGTGAAAAAGACGTTGGACGATCTCGTTGGATCAACATCGGTAACTCACAGTGAAAAAGACGTTGGACAATCTCGTTAGACCAACAGTAATGAGTGGACTCAAGTAGAATTACAATCATAAATAGAAGTGCGCCATTCCCGGCGAATTACCATATAGGATCGATATGTATATTATCGGGTGTCAAGAAACCATGTATGATTTGGGCCATCGATCTACAAGCAGTTAATAAAGTAAGCTTTCAACTATACTCGTGTGCCTACTTGTATCATGGTGTCTGAAGTGAAAGTGACTGTATGTCTGATTCGATTCGCCATGACCTGTGTTGTAGAAATGCTAATTTGAATCCCTTTTGGGAGGCGAGCTTCACGGTTGATGTGTGACCGGATATATATCATCCAGAAAACGCTTTATTGAGAACTGTACTGTTCGTTATCAACGGTGCATAGCTAGTAGGAAGAAAGAGCTCCAGTAGAGGCAGAAGCGATACTATGACCAGGGTGCCAAGTCGCTGCCGGTGTTGAAGTCTGGAGACGTGTGTACTACCAAGTGGGAAAAGAATGGAAACCTGGCGTAGTGACAACTCAAGATTCAACGCCCCGCTCGTACCACATCCAGAGTGAGAAAGGTGGGCGGTATCGCCGGAACAGACATCATCTAAAGAAGCGTCGCGCACCTGAAGGTAACATCCATGTTCCAGTAAACGAGGAAACGGAGGTCCCAGAAGCGTGCTGGAGTGAGGTGAAGCCGCCCTCGCAAGAACGTGACAGGCGCTACCCACTTCGACGTCTCAGACCCCCGGATAGATTATATTTGTGATAGAGATGAATACCATTTAGGGCAGAATAATCCCTTGGTATCATCTAGGCGTTGGTACGTAGTCCACCCTGGCACTAGCACGTTAAACCATTTTGCCTTAAGGTAAATGTCGGTCTTACATAGGGGATGACAACCGTACGAAAGGGGCAGAATAATCCCCTGGTTCCATCTTCTGGGTGTCGGGTAGTCTACCCTGACACTCAAGTTTGTAATTTACCAGTATTTATGATTGTTATGCCAGAGTTACACATGGCATTTCGCCTACTTGTATTATATTACAACACCAACGATGGATCAACATCGGTAACTCAAAGTGAAATGGAGGTTGGACAATCTCGTTAGAGCAACGTTGGATCGACATCGGTAACCCACAGTGAAACGTTCGTTAATCCAACGAGAATCCAACTTTTCACATCTGTTGTTCACTACATGTAGCTGTTATGTTAGAAAAGGTAATTTTTTTACTCGTAGCACAGGTGGTCAAAACCCCCTTGCATAATAAAAGGATTTAAAATTAGCTGCTGAAAGCAGGATGTATGCCATCGTTGGATCAACGTTGGTTCAACGTTGGATGAACGTTGGTTATTATTCATGAATATTCATGAGTGGTTATCATTGACTGCAAAAAGCATTAATAATCATGTTATTTGATTGTTCAGAATGAATCCAATGTTATTATTTACTCATTATTTGAAATATATGTAAGTTATTTATCTACAAAAATATTCTAAAGGTTTGTTTCCATGATGTATTTGTGTAAATTCTTAAAACTTTATCCAAACATTCAACTTTATCGAAATACCAACCATCAAACAAATATTAACACAGAAGCTAGGTTATATAAAGCTGAGTGGATGATGTAGATGTAGTGAGTGTAGGAATAGGAATAGGACTATATGGATAGGAATAGGACTAGGAATAGGGTTAGGGTTAGTCTTAGGTAAAGGGAAAGCTAGGATAGGATGTTCTAGATATCACCAATAGGCGTGTCATATGAATATTAATTTAATTTTTTTAGTACGGTGAGACGTTGGTCCAATGTTGGACCAACGTTGGACCAACGTTGGATCAACGTTGGACCAACGTTGGACCAACGTTGGAGAAATGTTGGTGAATTACGCTGGACCAACGTTGGATGCTTGTTGGAGACATGTTGGATGCTTGTTGGAGACATGTTGGATGCTTGTTGGATGAGTGTTGGAGACATGTTGGATGCTTGTTGGAAATATGGTGGATGCTTGTTGGACACATGTTGCTTTGACATTGGATCAACGTTTGCGTACGCCCAACCAACGCTGCTCCAACGTTGGCGGATACAAAGTACCAACTTTGGATCAACGTTGGAAAAGCGTTGGTCCAACGTTGACAAATGACAACTTTCCAACGATGGACCAACGTTGATCCAACGTTGGTATTTTGTTTTCGCCAACGTTGGAGCAGCGTTGTTTGGGCGTACGCAAGCAACGTTGGTCCAACGTTGCCGGACAATGTTGGACCAACGTTGCCGAAAAAATTGGACAACGTTGGTCCAACGTTGGACCAACGTTGGCTTGCTACCTGGGTAGGTGTGAGGTTAATGACTAAAGGATAATGGTATTTATTCAACAAAATGTCACATTTACAGATACAAGCTGAATTGCAGTGTCATTTGCAACAATATTTACAAACATGGAAATAACATTGATAAACATTAATGAACTCACGAGGTATAAACAAAACGTTATTACGTTAATACGTATTACATGTATATACAATAATTAGAGAAATAAATCATAATATACCTGAATAGTATCACGAATTAGGCATGAATACTAACGAAAGACAGTAAATTATATTGTTGTTTTATATATCGATTAATCAATTAAGTGATTACAAAAGTTTAATAGGCATCATGTATCAATTTATATTTCATAATGCAAATTTTATATTTTAAGATAACATTAAAATCATTATGATTGCTATAACAGTTACTGGGCTAGTTAAAGATTTACGAAAATTGCATAAACTAGCTGTAGTGAATGGAAGTATGTAAGAATTAATTTTCAAGGTTGTATACTACATAATATATCTACAGAAAAATTGTAATGGTGCGTGTAAATCAATCTATACCCATCATTTCAAAAAGTCATTTCAAAGACATTTCAAAAGTCACAAGAACTTGCGCATGCCTGTATTGAGTGATGTGGTTGATCTCATAAATGGTTTGTTAAACTGTTTTAAAGGGGACCACCAGGCAAAGAACCACATAATATGTTTTGGTATTGTTTTGTGATAATTCATAAACAATGCAATTAATTACCACCACTTACGGAACACTATTATTTCCTGGTTCCGTACGCACCAAACACTTGCGAGTACGCCAATGCGCCAATGCGCCAGTGCTATTCACGCGTACGTTTTGAGACAATAGAATCCCAGAGGATTTGTTCGCTCTGAACAAAGGTAGTCTTCGTACATGCAGACCTATGAACGCATGTTTTAGAATGGTGATGCGTTTTCCAATTATATATATTTTTTGTGAAACATATTTTTATGAACTTTTTGATGAAATGGACTATGTATAAATATTTCCTTTCATTTATAAGAATATTATTTGTGGGTGGTTGTGTCCTTCGAATTCCATCTTTTTTAAATTTATAAATGAACTTTTTCAAAGCGTTTTTACGTGAATTTTAGCAATTTGTAAGCCATTTTATTTTCCCAAATATGGCGAAATCAAGATAATGTTTAAATCGGCAATGACATAGGGGTTATACAGTTATGATATCTACATTAATTTGGGGGTATGATAAACGACTAAATAAATTAACTTTGCTTGACCCTATGATCTCGAAAAAAAGAGAAACTTTAGTACCGAGCGCCATTTGAAAACAATGGTTGAACAACGAACATGGCTGCGCCCACAGTCTGTTTCCGGTTGCAGGCAGGCATACGTGTAGTCCGGCCATGATAGTGCAGCTCTTTGAATCGGACCCGCGTGGTAATCCTCTCCGATATCCCCGTATTCCAAAATCACATAACATGCGTACCAAATGTAAAAAGCTTGGGTATTCTTAAGCAATCACTCACAATTGAAATCTAAGTTGTAGACCGAAACAGAATATCCCTTTCAGTCATTAGACCAAATGAGAATTAGACTAAATTGTAATCAGCCGAAATAGTGTTTAGACGAAATGGCTATTAGACGAACTGCTTGTAGACCAAGTGGAAAATAGACCTATTAGTATTACACGAAATGGAAATAGGGATACATGGATATTAGACCAAGTGTAATACAGACCAAATGGTTATAAACCAAACGGTAATTACACGAATTGCATAATATAGACCAAATGAAAGGTAGCCAAACTGAGAATTAGACGAAACGATCATTAGATGAAACGAAGAAAAAACCAAGTAGACGAAGTGACAAGTGGCCCATTTGGTCATTAGACGAAACGGCAATTGCCTAAGTGGGCATTATACCTAGTGATGATTATACCAAATGCTACTTAGACCAAATTGATAGTAGACCAAATGGGTTTTGCCGAAGTGGGGTTAGACGAACTGATAATTATACAAACTGGTATTAGACCAAGTGAATATAAACCAACGTAGCATAAGCATAGCATGCAAGACAAATACTTATCTTGCAAAAATGCTGGCGATTTCAACCTTTTCTTACTTTGTATCAGGGTTGGAAACAATCGTGACTGGAAAACAAATACAAACAAATAATATATTTTTAAAATTTAAATCGCAATTGTTTTAAATTTAAAGGGGTAGTACAGTTTTGGTAAGGCTGACCTTTAGTAACCAAAACCTGCACAGTAACATTACAAACTAATAGTCATAACTCCACCATGCTTGAAAGGTATACAAAATTACAAACGACTGAGTAAAAAGCCTGTTATCATTCAAAAAGAGCCATTAAAACACAAGAGGGCGCTCTCTAAAGAGCATTGGTTTCAACCATTTTTCATACAAAATTATGCATGTGATGTTTTGTTAAAATAATGATTAAATAGAGACATCATCAACAACTATTTAACAACCGCTTTTGAAAAAAAAAAAAAAAGTGTAAGCATGTTTTTCATTTTTGTTTAAATCATCGAATAAAAATTGGGGCCCACATTTATTACGATCGGATGTCCCAAACCATGCATTTTTGGATACTTTTATTAATTATTATATTTTGTATCAAGGTTGTGTGATTTTGTTTTCTTTACGAAAATGCTTTGTAATTAAAACCATAACAAGCTTAATTCAACTAGCTCTAAACCCAGGGTTGGGGAAATCATGAATTAAAACAAGGCAACACAAACAAATATTTATTTTAATCAAATAATGATTTTTTTTAAATAAAGGCAATTTTCAAGATTTGTTCAAAACCTACAAACAATTTTTATGATTAGTTTTGTTAAACTGAAGGCGATTTTCTTGATTTCTTTTTTGTTTACCTAAAAGCGATTTATATGATTTTTAGCCTCCACACAAGCTCTATTCTTAACCGTCCCGATCGTGAAAGTAAAATCATATTTTTAAAATCTTACTTGCCAGAACAGAAAATGTACTTGCCTTGATACTTCTAGATGAGATTTAAACATTAGGAATTAAAGTTTCCCCTCGTATTTGATCATTTTAGCTATTCTATCGTCAACTGGGCAACAACATTATACCATCTATGTAGTTTTACTTGCCCAACATGAAATTTTCCTAGTGGCAATTATTGAGTCATACTTTAATGATTTGTAGTAATTTAAGCATAGTTCGAGGTCAAATGTATCACAATTTATATAGTTTTATATATTGTTAAAGTTTTTCTTCAAAGAAAAACCAATATTAGCCAAATTATATCTTTACAGAAAGTTGAAATCAATCAGAATATGAAAATATTACTTTCCAAGTACCCGCACATCCACAAATTGAAAAAAATGAAAATATCAAACACTGCCTCAAAACCCCCATTTCAGAGACGAGCGGAGTCAGTAGATGTGTATGTTGTACTGACGTAACCATAGGAAGCTTCCAATAGGAAGCTTCGGTATCTACCACATACTATACCGGAATTATACCATTTTATACCGAGGATTCCGTGGTTGTTTTAAACTATTTTCTATACAATTATGGTGGTTTAAACATTTTGAACTAATGAAACAACAATTTATATTCGTTGTAAAGTTATTCTTTTATTCATTAATGTGTATGATAAAGTAAAAAATAGGTAAATGAATCACCTAGAATGCGAGTTGAATCATACTCTGTGCGGTGCGACGTGCAACGCTGGCGGCATGCATGATCCGTGCAGAGCCGGCTCGACCGGGTGGACATTGCATGCAGCCAGCAATATCGGTTAGTGTATGTAGCTCGCTTCAATTCAGCTCGCGTTAGCGAGGGTTAGGACCGAGACTATCAGCGTATTTTTTTGCTGTTTTTGCAGGTAATTGTTCTCGTATTTGTTTCAAAAGCCTTACAAACATGTAAGTAAAATAAGAGATAGTCTAGAATAGGTGTGATCGTAATAATCTTGCATTTTCGTTCCTTTTCGGAAGTGCAATTACTTACAAGGCAGTCATGGCAGTTGGCGCGGCAGTTAGCTAGGTAGCTAGAGCACAAGCTGTCTCGCGGTGCGGGGCCGCTGAAACTCTAGTGCGTGTTCCGTATCATTCAACTGACGGGCATTTTGTTTTTTCGAGGCACGTTCAATTTGCGTCTCTCAATTTGTCAAACAAATCTATAATTTGGCGAAAATAACCACTCATACGGTAAAATATGTACTTTTACACTAACATTGGGCAATTTTCTAGATTTTTATTTCTTCATTTCCGTTGTTGCAAAACGAGCGAGCGATGGTTGTTGTAAACAAAATACTGCACGCAAAGTGATGTATACCGCGGCGATCGCGCATGCGCAATCGATTTAGCAGAGAATTCACTTCCTCGCCATACGTCATCGACCTAAGTGGCGAGATCGGGGTGAATTTGGGCCTGGTTTGGAGGGTGATTTTTTCTCATTTTCAATTTCGATAAAAAAAATATATTAAAAAATTCAAAAAATCTGAATTTCTCGAGGCTTGTAAAGTACAAGATAACCGTCACAATCATACCAAATTCAACTCAATTTATAATCAATGAAGAAAATCTTTAACATAATACATAACAAACAAAACAAAAACAGCACATATTTTCTACAACTCACAAGTCTATGGAGGAGATTTAAATCAGTGATTATAAAACAAATCGCGATTTAAAGAGGCGATTTAAATCAAAGCGATTCAAATCGCGCCAACCCCGATATGTATGCATTTGTCTACTTTTCACTATATAAATATATATGTAATACATGTATCTCTCTATGTGGCTGTACAACTAATCCCCTTTTCCTTTGAAGTGAACTGGATGATAGAGCTGTAGCTTCAATTGCTCGTTCCATGAGGCCTGAACAGCTTTATGATGTAAGGAAAATACTTGGACTGCAAACAAACGAACAGGAAGACCAAGAATCTTGGAATAAGGAGAACACAAAAGAATCTGCTGTTAAAATGTTGTCTTCGTGGATAGCATCTCAGAAACATGGCGCACTGGCTACACAAAACGTACGAGAGATTTGGAATTCAGTTAGGTCTGCTGCTCAACAACGAGAGGAGGAAGGTTTGTATGGGGGTCAGCTGCTATACACAGTATCATACAGATATTGCATTATCGATATATAAGTAGCCACCATTATTATCATTATTATTATTTTAAATACACTTTGTTTTGATGACGCAGCTTACTAATTTGCTAACGGAAAACAAAACTAACAAGAAAATCCAAAAATAAGTTGTAGAAAATGTCCTTAAATGCACTAACAAAAACTCTCTATTTATACATCAATCTGTTATAGATAATGCAAATGTTATCATATTGGTCAGCATGGCAGTAGTTTTACATGATATTGTAACGATTCGTCTTTTTGACGGACAAAATGTTATGGGAATGAAGATGATGATGATATAATGGATGTCTGGATGGCCGAGGTTATATAGTTCTAAATCACAATCATAATCACATTCACTCTGTAAAGCACGTTCCACAAGCTTCGATATACAGATACGAGTTGACGAGATTTATTTGGTTACTTGTTTAATATTCACTGAACTGAGCATACACCCAACGTGAGGTATAACTCACATCGTGAATATCACGATCTCCAACTCCCAGATTCGACTGCCTCAAAAACGTACAGCACAAACTCCAGCTCCCTGATTATCACTCTACAGACTTAGACTTAGACTTAGACTTAGACCCCGAATGAGAGAGAGGTCGAGCTTATATAGGCTAGTCCAGTTTACTGACATAACCCTGGACATTGACTTCCAGTCTGAGCTAGGACAAAGAATGACATCTATAAAGACACCGACTAAGAGGGAACTTAATGCATCAAAGAACAACCTCTAGCGACTTGACATTACAATGGACATACTTCTTGGAAATACAGTAATCCCTAAACATTACAGAGCTTAAGGTTAAGCTAACGGCAACATCTGAGAGAAGGGTCAACAATACTTCTTAGAAATACACCTATAAACATTGCAGGGATTTACTGATTAAGATTAAGACAGGGTAACGCAGATTTAATGACATCAAAAAGCATCACCGCTCTTGAGAGGGGTGAATGGGGAAACACATAAAAGCGATGGTATATGAATGGCATTGTAAGGTGAGGGTTGTGTGGGAACCAATTCACACGGTTTAAGTGAGTGGATAAGTTGCTGGTTGGTAAACAGCGCAATAACAAAGAAGTAACAGACTATATACATGGGGACTATTAAATGCATGTATCTACATTCGTAACAATATCCTGAATTTGTGGTGATCGCAAAAATCAGCATTTATATACCCTTAACAATATGTACTAGGCCAAGAATGAAGGTTTACTTTATCACTTCTAAGCTAAAATTTCTAAGCATAATTACTTAATCCGTAGCCAACCCAAAACACTTTGATTTGTTGGTTTTGCATGTCCCATTTACTTGTAGATGACGCTGAAAACGTATTAAGTGACCAGCTTATCATTGATATATCGGAGGAGATACATCCCAGTCTAGTACCAATTCAAAACTTCAGCGTGTGTCTGGGGTTAGGATATTCTGCAGGAGATCGTGCTATGGTTAAGGGTATGACCCAAGGCAATTTGCAGATTGCCTACTCCGAATTACTCCAAGGATTCCGCTGCAAACATGGCAAGGGAAAGGATAGCGCCCTCAAGCTCCGAGACATTCTCAGGAAAAACGGCATGGTTCCGTTACCTAAATCACTCGAGCGAGGTAAGAATATTACATGTCATACCTATAGTCATACGTGACATGTTGTAGTGAAGTGCCTAAAATTATAGTATTTAGCTCTGAGAATAATACAAGAGGGCGCTTCGTAGAATATTATTTAGAAATATAACAGCCTACGGTACTGGTTACCTCAAAGTCCGTTCAGAACCGGCTGAATTAATTACAAATTAGGGCATTAGAATACAAAACGTGAGCTGTGACTTTTATTCTCGATATAGGCTAACTGAATGTAATACTTACGAGTATGAAGTATCAGTTTTTACAAAGAATACATGTACCCAGTTGTAAATATGAAATGTTATATTGACCCAAATGTCTTTGAATGTTAAAATATTAATTACAATATACAGATCCTACTCGTTGGTGAAAAAAATGTTCTTTTTTGTAAATCTATCCCGATAATCTCTCAATCGAATGTCAAAATGTAGAGACATCATATTACAATCTGATAAGGATAACAAGATCCGTGCGTCTCAACTGCCGCCCTCTTGTGTACTTAGCAGCTTCCAATTTGAATGTTAACAGGGTTATACAAGAATTAGAATATTTCAGTCTACCATTTAAGCAGGGACGAATAATAAGTAGTAGCTTTCGAAGATAATGTTGAGGGTCAAGTTTCGGCGACTTAAATTAAACTCGACCAGTACTTTATTTCCGTATAAAGGTGCTTACATTTATTGAATTGTTCTGGTGCCTAGAAATAGGACATCACATTTAGATCAACAGCATGATACGATTATGGTTAACGGTAACAGAATATTACGTAAAATAATTATTAATTTCCAATATTCAATCATGTGTTACATTGCCTTTCAATTGTGTTAAAATATGGCATTTAATCAATGCTTAAATTAATTAATTTTGCCTTTCCTCTGGCTGCTTGATATACAATCGATCTGAAAAAGGATCATACCTTTGTAGCAAAACAATACATCAGAATGATATTCTTTGTTTTCTTTGATATATAGCCACCATTATTATTATTATTATTTTAAAAGAAGGCAAAGAAAATGGGATTCGTGGAATCCCATTTTCTTTGCCTTCTTTTAATCACAAGATATTTCTGGTCAGTTTCTCTAATTATGTTTGAATTTATTATTATTTTAAATACACTTTGTTTTGATGACGTAGCTTTCTAATTTGCTAACGGAAAACAAATCTAACAAGAAAATACCTAATAAGTTGTAGAAAATGTCCTTAAATGCACTAACAACAACTCTCTATTCATACAGTCATCAATCTGTTATAGATGATGCAAATATAATTATATTGGTCAGCATGGCAGTAATTTGACATGATATCCTGACATGGTGATCGCAAAAATCAGCATTATACCCTTAACAATAATGTACTAGGCCAAGAATGAAGGTTTACTTTATCACTTTTAAGCTAACATTTCTAAACATGTTTACTTTATCCGTAACACTTTGATTTGTTGGTTTTGCATGTCCCTTTTAGTTGTAGATGAAGCTGAGAACGTATTAAGTGACCAGCTTATCATTGATATATCGAAGGAGATACGTCCCAGTCTAGTACCAATTCAAAACTTCAGCGCGTATCTGGGGTTAGGATATTCTGCAGGAGATCGTGCTATGGTTAAGGGTATGCACCAGGGCAATGTGCAGATTGCCTACTCAGAGTTACTCCAAGCATTCAGCAACAAACATGGCACTGGAAGGGATGCTGTCCTCAAGCTTCGAGACATTCTCAGGAAAAACGGCATGGTTCCGTTACCTGAATCACTCGAGCGAGGTAAGAATATTACATGTCATACATATTGTCATACGTGACATGTTGTAGTGAAGTGCCTAAAATTATAGTATTTAGCTCTGATAATAATAAAAAGGGCGCTTCATAGAATATTCTTTAGAAATATAACAACACACGTAATTTACAAATTAGGGCATTAGAATACAAAACGTGAGCGGTGACTTTTATTCTCGATATAGGCTAACTGAATGTAATACTTCCGATTATGAAATATCAGTTTTTACACAGAATACATATAACAGTTGTAAATATGAAATGTAATTTTGACCCAAATGTCTTTGAATGTTAAAATATTAGTTTCTATACAGATCCTACTCATTGGTGAAAAAAAAGATTTGTTTATAAATCAATCCCGATAATCTCTCAATCGAATGTCAACATTTAGAGACATCATATTAAAATTTGATAAGGATAACAAGATCCAGGCGTCTCAACTGGCTCCCTATGTGTACTTAGCGGCTTCCTATTTGAATGTAAAAAAGTTATACAATATTTGAATATTTCAGTCTACCATTTAAGCAGGGACGAATAATAAGTAGTAGCTTTCAAAGATAATGTTGAGGGTCAAGTTTCAGCGACTTGAATTAAACTCGACCAGTACTTTATTTCCCTATAAAAGTGCTTACATTTATTGAATTGTTCTGGTGCGTAGAAATAGGACATCACATTTAGATCAACAGCATGATACGATTATGGTTAACGGTAACAGGTTGGTACGTGAAATAATTATTAATTTCCAATATTCAATCATGTGTTACATTGCCATTTAATTGTGTTAAAATATGGCATTTAATCAATGCTTAAATTAATTAATTTTGCCTTTCCTCTGGCTGCTTGATATACAATCGATCTGAAAAAGGGTCATACCTTTGTAGCAAAACAATACATCAGAATGATATTAGCATTTTTGTTTAACTACCTTGTTACCTTGGAATTACAGCTTTGCGAAGATTGAAGATCGATGAACAAGACAAGGGTCCCTCTTATCATTCAGGTAATTAGAGTGAGCCACATAATTGCTAGAATTCTCTAAAGTGATGTACGAGACTCCAAACATGGCAATATGATCGTAATAATATTCTGAACGATGTGTAAAAGTTTCATAAAAAGGAGTGTCCGCCTTGCAAGCCAAATTTCAAGAGTTGCGAGGTAATTGTCTTATACGAAAGAATATGTCAGTAAGTAGCTTGCCTGAAATATATTAGGGTTTGAAAATTCTTTTTCATGGAGTTACAGACCTTATAATAATATACTGCGTCCGTTTTTGACCCGTTGACTAGTCAAAGCGTCGAGATGACTTAATTTTCATGCACTGCGCATGCGTCAATATCAGCTACACGCTCACCGTCCGATTTGAGCACGCGTTCACCCCTGTTTTCATCGGCGACCCAAACGACGGTCACCGTGTCTTGTTTATGACGTTATACTCTTCTCGAGATACATGATATCGCAGAAATAGCATACTAAAAGCGAGTCTCATGTTAGTTAATAAAGTGTGGCACTAATAGTAATGATTCAAACATGTTACTGCTTGAATTTGCATTGCGATTGCGTACGATGCCAAGCCAATGGCACAAAAACGTATTTGGCCTGTTTGTATACTATGAAATGAATGAAATTTATACAAACATCTACATTGTATTGTACGGCATCGCCTAGACAGAAAAATTCCATCTTGTTCTGGAGGGGTTATTTAATTTTACGACGTCATACTTTCCCCCTCCATCACGAGATGGAACTCTAAGCTGTCTGTACTGTGTTGAAGCAAACCGGCTAGAAACAAGCCGGACACAATAAAAGGGTCACTCAGTAAATCAGGTGGCCATTTGTTTCACTAAAAATCACAATTTTACCGTTAAATTGACAAAAACATCAGTTGATAATGCGCTTTTATGGTACTTTGTACTATTATTTAACATACCACATTATCCAAATCAATTAAAATTAAAAATGAACTCGATTTTGAATTCGTCACTTTGACGAATTAAGTTGATACGTATTGAAATTACGCTTTGATAATTTTGACTTTTCAACGTGAAATATGATGAAGTCAGAAAATACGATATGCCAAAGTTTTGCATGAAATCGCATCTACAACTCATGTTCTTACTGAATATTATACAGTTATTACATGGCGGTGGAGGGGATATTACGGAATATTTCATCCCGAGTGATTTTAAATGCTATTGAGGGAAGAGTAAATAAGTCCCGAGACGAAGTCGAGGGACTTATTTTCTTCACGAAATAGCATTTGAAATCCCGAGGGTAGGAATATTCCGTGATTTTCCCGACAACAAATGTAATAACTGTTTTATCATCTGACTGTCAAAATCCGTTACACTCGCTCATCACAGAAACACCGGCCGCTACATCACATCACACGCACAATGCAGAATTCACCCAATATTCATGTGCACAAAAGTCGATCGGCGTACTTACGATTCCCTTTCTCAGCACTAATATCTCAACATATTCAGATCACTCATTTCCATCATAACTACTTGTCGATTGTTTCTGCTTATGTTTACCAGGTCATTTTCTGATCCAATTGTACGGAAAATCGCTGATTTTCTTTCTTTTTTTCTTTCGTTCGCTGCCCGCGAGAGTCACCTGACATACGGTACACGCCGGAAGTGCCAGGTACGGTATGTGTACAGCCCCTTGACGTTGACGCGAATTGCAGGGGTGAGATATCCCCATGAAATATCCTAAAATATTTCCTGGCACCGGCATGTACTGTATTTGCTAAGTCAGGTGATAATATTTAATATGTGGGTGTATCCATACTTTCAAAGCATTTATTTAGTTTGTTGTTTGGTTTGCCCGATACGCAATTAATGAAACTGCAGCGGGTACAAACTGCATGTGCCAGACTTGTTTGTAACTCGTCAAAGTTTTGTCATATCACTCCTTTGTTGAAAACATTACATTGGTTGCCTGTTAAACAACGTAATATTTTTAAAATTTTGTTGATTGTGTATAAAGCAATGCATGGTCAAGCCCCAAGTTATATAATTGATTTACTTTCGTTGCAATCACATTCTCATTATAATTTGAGAAGCTCACGTGATACACTACTCTTGGATTTACCCAAATTTTCTGCCAAAACAAAGATAACATTGGGAGATCGTGCATTTGTTTGTGTCGCCCCGAAACTATGGAACAGCTTACCATATTATTTGAGAAAAATTGAAACTATTGATACATTTAAGTCTACGTTAAAAACTCATTTAAGCAGGCCTTTCCATAAGATTGTTTGTTTGTACGTTCTGGTTCTTGTACGTTTGTTTTTTTTTTTCACTTAAAAAGGAGCTTCTTATAAGCGCTGTAGAGTATATATTTATAGTAGCTGCGCTATACAAATGTTCGTATTATTATTATTATTTATGGGAGAATATAAAAAGGCATGTTATTACCATTTTGTGAAAGTTTGAACGCGCGCATGAGTCTATATCTTTGAAGCGCTCGTATTCCCCCATCTGCGTCTACTGAAACTAAGTACAAGTGTTGAGGGGGTAACATAATCCAGAGTAATGAGAACAAAATGGTTTCTTTGATCCGCGCGCACTGTACGACGCGCGTATGTAAAACGTAAAATTTGATTTTACCTGTTCAAACTAATGTATAATATACGTATGTCATTATAGTGCGAAAAAAAATGTTCAAATCATTTTGATTCTGTTAGAAGACAATATTATGATAATTTGGGAGCAAAATGATAAAAAAAAAAATCAAAATCAAAAAAGTGCATCATCATTCCTAACGAGATGTATACAAATATACAAAAATACAAATGTATAACTTCAACGTGCCATAGGACGAGGTTAGACAATCCAATGAACCCAAATGATGTATGAAATAATATGTACTACTCATGAAGTTTCGAAATATGACCCCAAATTGGGGGCTATCCATACGTTTTAAGAAGTTATGGCCAAATATAGAAAAGTATGTTTTTACCATATTTTGCCATTTTGCGTGCGCGCGTAAATTTTACTTTGACGCGCGTGTACTCCGCTATTTACAGTCAACAATGACTCGAATTAATAGGGTGTATTGAGGATCCCGTATAAGGATTGCAAAACATGTGAAACAAAAAAATATTTTCCTGTTCATTTGCGTTACGCACGCAAATATGCGCGCGCCGACGCGCACGCGCAGACATTGTTGAAACGCTTAACATTGAAACATATAGTAAATAACTCGGGTTGGGGTTTTGAAAAATTGTTGACATTTGGTTCATTTTACGGACGCGTACGCGCGCGTCTGAGATATGATGATAAATTAAATTTTACAAAATGGCGTCCTGATGACATCTCATTGATGTGACGTCACTGAAAAGATACACTGCACTAAGTTAGATCATGATCTATTATCATGTGTAGATTCATGTAATTGGACCATCCATTCTTGAGATATGCGACGAACAAAATTGGCAGAATAAATACATAATATGGTGGGGGTACCAAACTTCGTGAAGTTATTTTTTATTTTTTTTAAATCATCTTTATTTATTCAAATCAATCGAATGTTACAAAGAAGGGTTGAAACCCAGGTCCATGGCAGAAGTTGAAAATAAATTCGCATTCTGCAATTGGCAGGGTGAACAGGATAATACATATGATTGAGTGACCCACATATCGGCACCCTAAAACATTTCCGACAGTTTAAGACTTCAAAATTGTACAAATTTATTGAAATTGTACTCACACATTGAGAAAATAGTGCAGATTCCGATGCGATGATCATATTTGCGATGTATTAATTATATTTTAAGATAGCGCCTTCGAACGCGCGCGTGTTTTTTTGGCTTCATAAGTTGGAAGTGTTTTTTATACCGGCATCCCCTCAACTCTCGTTGACAATGCACGCAACTCAAAATTTCTTGTGCGATGTTAATTTTGTTGGCATCATTTCACAAATTTACTCTTAGCGGACGATCTACGCATTATTTCTCCTCAAAACTTCGCGCTGCAGTTTTCCCCGGCATTCATTTATACGCGCATTTAAAAGCCCATTGTAGCTGTTTTCACTGTCATTTATAATGCATTGTATACATTCGTGTGGAGCTGTATGCATAATCACAAGTTAACTGCGCGAATTTAACTGTGCGAAGTTTTGTGCCGCGCGAAGTTTGGTACCCCCACCATACAAATCGAACAAAATCAATAGGTGATACGAATGATATACGTATCACCTAATATGTTTGATATCGGGAACTTACCGCCTCGATGTCGTTAATCCTTTAGTCGATAATTTTTTTACGCAAATTTTGTTTTCGAAAATCGGGGTACGCTTGCAGTGATATAGCACATATTTGTGACCAACGTCACAAAAAATGGCAGTTTCTAATGATCTTGTGTGTACAATGTATGGGTTTTACAAGAAGTGTTGTCAGAAGAATGTTTTTTTTCTGCTTTTCCTCAGATAAGATCCTTTTGGCCATCAACAACTATTCTAGATACAAAAAACAATGACAAACAAAAGATATAAAAACAAAAAAAATACATAAGAATTCAGAATTTCAAAACAAATTAGCATATTTGCATAATTAATTACAATCATAAAATATGGAATTTCAATACATGTCGTTAATTTGACTGATCTATCTTTTAGATTATAGGGTCACTCCATGTCAAATCACCCAAAAAAAGTGAAAATTTTCATCGCACCCCCTTCAGATTTGCTGATATTTGGTATGTATGATATTTCAACCTTGGAAAGCGCAAATATTTAAGTTTTAGCCCAATCCGCCCAACGGTTTTGGCGCTATGGTCGATTTTTATGGGGGAGTTTTGTAAGAAATGGGCGTTGGCACCATTTTTCAAATGGCAATTGTCCATTAACCGTTGGGTCAATTTATGTTGTGATGGTGTCACTGTCATTGGACTGGGGATGTTATATGCAATCCATTTATGCCACTTGTTTTCATGCATGAGCGAGTTTGGATACGATAACCTTTGACCTTAGTCTTTGACCTTCCGTTTTACCTCGTGGATCAAATAACTTTGAGAATTTGTTTGGCTTAAATGTTGTCTTGATATAATTTCTACAACATATGAAAGAATTGGAGATATATTATTTATTGTTTTTTCTACAGCCTTGTTTTAAGTTTGCAAATTTCACACCCTGGCTTACCACAGTTAAATAGACCTACTAATCCCCATACAATATAAATCCAGACAAATGGCATCTATTGATGTTCCAATGATACCACATGTTTCCAACCTGACAAGGGCCCTGTTTCAGAAAGAGATAAAATCCATTGTGAGCCAGATCAAATGTTCTTAATGCACACATCTGATTGGTTGAAATGTAGAAAATGTCTTTCTCTGCAACAGGGCCTAGGTGTAGATCTTTTCTTGAATACAATCTTTCAAGTTGAAGTTCAAAATGCAAACTTGTACATCAATCATGAAAGCAAATATCTACAGGTATCCCTTTTCAATGAATTTCATGTTTTTATGCACCATAAATTGCAATAGTTATGCAATAATATATGCAATAGTTACATGATTTGCAATCTGTAAAAATTCAAACACAAAAAGTAACTACCCCCTAGACAACTGCTCATAATTTCATAACCAATAATTGTTTCAAGATGTCATCTTACTACAATATTTCTACAGTTTTTTGTACATTTTGTGTGGAAATGAGAGATGGCTGAATGAGCACAGCTAGATTAAAGACAAATGACCAAATTTCAAAAGTCACAAGAACTTGCACATGCCTGTCCATTTTTTGTGAAACAGCACATACTTATGCATTATTGATGGTTTGTGAAACAATGCTATTTGATTTTCACACAAAACAACTACAAATATTGTGGTAAAATGACATCTTGAAACAATTATTGGTTATGTAATTATGAGCAGTTGTCAAGGGGGTAGTTACTTTTTGTGTTCGATTAGTTGGAAAGAATCAGGTTTTAATTTTTACAGATTGCAAATCATGTAACTTAATTGCATAAAATGTTGCATAGAAACATGAAATTCATTGAAAAGGGTTACCTGTAGATATTTCCTTTATGATTGAGGTACAAGTTTGCATTTTGAACTTGAACTTGAAAGATTGTATTCAAGAAAAGATCTACACCTAGGCCCTGTTGCAGAGAGAGACATTTTCTGCATTTCAACCAATCAGATGTGTGCATTAAGAACATTTGATCTGGCTCACAGTTGATTTTATCTCTTTCTGAAACAGGGCCCTTGTCATTGGAACATCAATAGATGCCATTTGTCTTCTATTGTATTGGGATTAGCAGGTCTATTTAACTGTGGTAAGCCAGGGTGTGAATAGGCTCTATAATCATGACTTTGAATAGGTCTTTTTCATACATAATACACCCCTATAGAATTCTTGGACATGGGTGTAGGTCTAAAATGATTCAATTTTACATGAAATTTGCAAACTTAAAACAAGGCTGTAGAAAAAACAAGAAATAATATATCTCCAATTCTTTCATATGTTGTAGAGATTATATCAAGACAACATTTAAGGCAAAAAAATTCTCAAAATTATTTGATCCACGAGATAAAACGGAAGGTCAAAGACTAAAGTCAAAGGTTATCGTATCCAAACTCGCTCATGCATGAAAACAAATGGCATAAATGGATTGCATATAACATCCCCAGTCCAATGACACCATCACAACATAAATTGACCCAACGGTTAACGGACAATTGCCATTTGAAAAATGGTGCCAACGCCCATTTCTTACAAAACTCCCCCATAAGAATCGACCATAGCGCCAAAACCGTTGGGCGGATTGGGCTAAAACTTAAATATTTGAGCTTTTAAAGGTTGAAATATCATACATACCAAATATTAGCAAATTTGGAAGGGGTGCGATGAAATCCATTTGGTGATTTGACATGGAATGACCCTATATTACAAGCTACAAATATGACAAATTTGATTGTATTTTCTCCATAAATGCGCGGAAAACTGCAAAAAAATAAAATTCCTTGAACAAATTTGCATATTTGCATCATTAACTAGACAAAAATTAAGAATAACAATTGATATATAAATTTGATTATGTATTCTTATAGAATCGATAGATAAATGGCCGAGATCTGAGGGGGGGGGGGCAAATTAGCCATCACCCCCCCCCCCCCCCCCCCCGGCTATGCAGTTTCAATATATCCCGGGCTATCTAGAGTTAAGGGGGTTTAAATTCTAGAGAGAGAGACTGTATGGGATGTCGGTAGACAAGCGCGTCCCTATATACAGCTATCAGATAAATTCCCAGCAGGAGTCAACGAAACCTGGAGATGACCTGGCGTAGCCTAAATAGATTTTGGACAGGCATAGGAAGATGCAAGTTCAAATGTGTTCGATTGAGGATGTATCAAAGTAGTAAAGGGCCGGTCACATTTACGGCAATGGACGTAGTTGAACGTAGTGGAGGTTAACGTAGTTGAAGGTAGTTGAAGGTAGTTGAACGTACCGGCATCCGTACCGTACCGTAGTTGTCCGTGATGCTAACTTGGTATTAACTTGGGGGAGCAGTGATCTTTGATTTAATTTTTGAACATGTTCAAAAGAGCTTCCGTAGTCTACCGTACTCAAGCGTAGTCAGACGTACCACTCCGTACCTGTCCGTGAGCGAGCTGCACCCGCATTACCGAAGTCTAGCGTAGTGTAGCGTAGTTTATGGTACTTGAACGTACTTATCTGTACTCTTCTGTGGCTCATCACCGTACCTTTACGTATTTTATCGTAGTTTAACCTAGTTAAACGTACACACACCACGTATACGGATCACTACGTCCACTACCGTAAGTATGACCACGTCTGACCCACGTTAAGTTACCCTACGGATCACTATGGATATCTGGTCACATTTACGGTAATGGACGGCGCCGTATAAATGCAGAACATCGATGTCCAAGACAAGGGTCCCTCTTATGATTCAGGTAATTCAAGTCAGCCATAGAATTGTTCCAGTTGCCTAATTTGATGTACGAGATTCCAATTATTTAACAATATGATCGTAATATCATTCTGAATTATGTCTAAAACTTTCATTAAAAACACGCTGTTCACCTAGTCTGCTAGTGAAAAATCAAAAGTATGTTCAGATTGTATCACATACCGCCCATCGATGTGACTACAATCGAAAGGCGTAACTTAACGCTTTTCAATCTTATTATAAATATCTTCATAATTAGAAAGACTTTTGCATGATCAAAACCCATGTTATTATTATTATTATTATTCTACTACAAGCCAAACAACAAGGTATAAGAGAATTATGTAAGCTCAAAGTGATGTTGGTTGAAGTTTACACAGCTGAAGGATTACATTAAAGGGACTTAGTAACATTGTCCAAATCATCAAAAACCAATTGGAATTCTAGCGGTTCCCTCATACCTTGTTGAATTCGTATTAACAATAAAAGCATAGGACATGATTCGGTTTTTCAAATTTCCCTACGTGTTTCGATATCAAATTATCCACTGGACCGCGAAAACCGTGTACAAAGTGAGTGCGATGAGTTAGTGAATATCACTTTGCATTTGTTCTCATTACTCGGCCATATAACGTCCATTTAACTTTAAATTTCCACACAACACCCAGTGGACATATCAGATAACAACAACATACATTGTATCCACCACTCCTCAATTTGTGCACACGTCAACAAAGTTACTAGTTCTTCTGACGATTTTGATTTTAATGATTTGTCACATTTTATTTCAGTTCGAACCAGTTCGAATTTGTATTGATCATAAGACCAGCCTCTTATCCATTATAAGGCATATTTAGACACTTTACATATTATAATACACGTTAGATATGCAGTCAAGCCTATCTTAACGGCCACCTGTCTATAGCAGCCAAACTGTCTATAGTGGCCACCAAAAGTGATCCCTTGCAGAATAAAACAATGTTATGTAATCTTTCTATACAGGGTGGCCCAAAAATAACGGAACGGGGTGCTTGCTATAATGAAGACAAATGATGCCCGTCATAGCAACTAGTAACGTTCAATGCGTGCGCCATTGTTAGTACCCCTTCTTCTCTATACACAGCTGAACGCACACTCACAATGGCGCACGGTTGATCGTTACTCGATGCAGTATGGCGGGCATCATGAGTCTTTAGTATGGCAAGTACCCCGTTCCGTTATTTCTGGGCCACCCTGTATAGGTTATCTGTTTACTGTATGCACTTTCCGTGTTTTCATTAGCTGATCACTACACATATTGTATTGTATACATTTTAACAATACATTTCGATCCGTAGGAATGGCATCTACCTCCTCAGGACGTTTCTATACTACTTCCAGACAAACCATTGGCAGTGAGGGAGGAGATGTTTCACTGCCGGGTTATGACGTCAGTATGACATTTCCCGCTGGTGCTCTCGACCAAAGGCAAGACATATCCCTTCAGCTTCAGGCACAACTGCCGTCCCGCGAGTCAGATGGACTCGGGTCCGATGAGCCGGTCCACATCACGCTACGTAATCGTGCGATCTTTGCATCACCATTCGATCTGCATCTACAAGTAAAAGATTCAGGTATGAATAACTCACATGACATTTTTGGTGTTGTTAAATCGATGATGATCATCTGTTATAAATAGTATAATTATTATGACATATATTTTATATAAAATTTAAATTTACGACCGAGTATGCATATTTTGACGAAGATTGAGTCCACAACAGACGTTTTCCATGACATATCGGGCATTTTGGCAAAATTCATTTTCCTAACCTGACTTAGTTAAAACAAAGTTTCATAAATTATTTCACATTATCCAGTTTGTCGATTTAAAAATATTTTGTTTATGCATTTTTGTACCCCCTTCATGTACGAACGATCAGGGAGAGTTGCATCGCCACCAAGATAATAACAACAAGAACATGAAGAAGAGCACTAGTACAGTAGCAACGTGCTATGCATAGCTGACAGGGAATAAGCATTCCTTTAATCAGTTAAACATAACAGGGGGAGTGTAATGGACAATAGCTGCACTGTCATCACATATCAAACATACCAGACAATTAAACATAATTATACCAATAACTATAACAATATCATTAGTTTCTTCTGAATGATGTGTGATAGTTTCAAACTAAAAAATACAATAAAATTGAAAACTAATATCAATTTGTTCACATACTGCGCATTAATTGAAAAGACGTTTCGGGACGCTTTTGAATTCATTTACAAATACAGTCAAAGCCTGCCGATGCGACCACCTGTCTGTAGCAACCACATGTTCATAACAACCGCTCTCTGGTCCTCCCCTGAAAAATCATGTGTTAAGCGACCTGCGTAATGCGACACCTGCCTAACGCGACCAGCGACCACCCTATTTGCGTCCCGACGTACATATTAATCTGTGTATAGCGACCACAAAACTGGCGCTTGAGCGACCAAGGCATCAACTCGGTCGCCTTTGGTTGCTCAAGGCTCAAATTCTGAGCATTTCAATGCATAAAACAAACTTTTACAATGACAATGAACTTCAGACAGACGCTTGATTATCGACACCAAGTGCTTCAGACTCAAACACAAAGATTATTATTAGTACCTGATACTGATACATAAATTGGTCGAACAAATAAAGGCACTTCACTCAACATCACAACAGAATTTGACACTTTAACAAATATTTAAATCGCCGAATGGACGAGGCGGGGTGTTTCTTACTCTTTTCAATGACAATCTGTGCACTTGTTACGACCAAACAATGCATCTTGACTTCAGAATTCTATATTAAAACTATCCACGTGCACATAAGCGTAGCTGATTCTCTCATGATGAGTAAATAAATGACACATTGACACACTTTGCAATTTTAATTTCACTTACAAAGATAATACAAACATTTAATATCATTTAAAATAATACTCCAGTATATAATTTCAATTTGTGTTGTGGTTATGCATGCAGCAAATACTAAATTAAACTGTGGACACGTGCGTGTACAGATGCCAATTAATTACACATGTGCATATTGGCACAATATGCGACCAGAAATACAAAATGGCCCCCAACCTGTCTATAGCGACCACTTTTCGCCCGTCCCTTGAGCGGTCGCTATAGATAGCTTTGACTGTATCTTCATAATTATGGACAAATGATGATAAATCTAAACCTATTTAATTTTTCTGTTACCATAAGCCAAACAAGGTAGAGGGAATTGAAAACTCACCAGTAATACAATGTCCAGGATGATCCAGGACGCAATTTGACTGATGGCCGACTATATTAGGATTGAATTTCTAAAAACCCATTGTCATGATGCCTGCAATCAGAACTCAAACTTAAGGGATTGACAGGATAATGAAATTAAACAATTAGAATATATCCGGGGACCAATAGTGACAACACAATAGGTCTGCAGGTGCAAAATGGTTTAACTGGTTACCCGTAGTCTATGTCTATAGGCGGGGCGCAAGTTGAGCCACTGATGAGAATTTGGGCCAATATGATCGTCAGGAGCCTGATTTGTTTGTTTTGTTTTTATTTATTTTGTTTGTTTGCTGAGTGGGCATATTGAAAAATATGCCCACTCGTTCAACCAATCTGATTGCAGGATTCTCGAATTGAGGTATATATATAATGTCTTATATGAAAAGAAAATGTCATTTAACAGCTTGCCTAAACAAAATAAGAGCTTGAAATCTCTTTTTTCGTGGAGTCATAGACCTAAAATTAAATAATGCATAGCAGCGACGTTTAATATGATTTACAAGTGTTAACCCGTGCGAAATTTCACACACGATAGCTGCCGGTGTCGGCGCATAATCTGTCTGGGCGGATAGCCTGTCTGGGCCGCAGGATATGCTAGCATATCCTGCCGGATTCGTCAGCTTGTGCTAGGATATGTTGTCGGACGGATAGACTGCTCCTAGAGACAAGCTATACTAGTACAGACTGCCCTCATACTAGAGGTAAGGTGGCATTATAGGGACATTTTGGCAAATTTTGGCCAAAATTTTGCCTAATTATAGTAATGGCAATGTCGTGTATTAGGCCCCACCACTGCTATACTGTATACACTTATGTAGCCAATAAATCTAACTTATAGCCACTAAATCTGACCTATAGCCACTAAATATGACCTATAGCCACCAAATTAGGGTTAGGGTTAGGGTTAGGGTTAGGGTTTAGGGTTAGGGTTAGGATTAGGTTATGTATAGAGTATAGATCAGCGAAATGTGTTATACATAAACCGAATGGGGACACAGTATCCGGCAGACTGATTATGCTTCGACGGGCCAACGTTATACAGAATAATACGTCCCCAGTCAGCTAATCCTAGCACAAGCCGACGAATCCGTCAGGATATCCTGCGGCTCAGACAGGCTATCGGCCCAGACAGATTATGCGCCGACACCGGCGCGATGCGGAGAACACGCGCTGCTGGGTGTGACCCTATAGCTACGTGACCCGCGCACAGATTGTGATAAACCAACGGCGTTACTGACTACATGTATTTGTTTATTGTTCGTTTTTGACACCTTTTTCGTGGCATACCTTCAAAAATGTCGGCTTCACAATACCTTTACAAGAAAAAATATAATACTGTTGTAATATTATGCTAAATCAGTTAAACCCACTTATTGGCAGATATATAGTTCGGTGAAGGGATGATTTTTACACATTCGTTTTTCATTCGTAGAATCAAAATTACAGAGTTGTTCGATCTAAAAATGTTTGTGTATGTTACAGCCATCCCCATCCGTATACTGGAAACTGTTCTGACGATTTGTAAAAGGCGGACACTCACTTTAAATCTTAATTTGAATTTCAAAAAGTAACCGCACGTCACTGTCCTTGTAACGTTTATGTACACCCTCAACTTAAACATAACGACATTTTCATGTGGATTTGTTTACATTTTATTTTCGTGAATATTTAATTAAACCTCTGAAATACAATACTACATGTAACTACATTCATGTATTGATTATAATGCATTTAAATACTACCCAAATGGTTTAAGACCTACATTCGTATTTGTTTCAAAGCCTTCTTATCTGACTATGTTAAACAGAAAAATGTCCAACTGCATACTTTTACATTTAGATACAATGAATACAAGGCGCGAATTTCGAGGGACTTTAAGTCATTGTCCACATCCTCAAAATCTTATTGGAATAATAGCGGTTCCCTCATACCTAGTTGTATTTGTATTAACAATATAAGCATGGGACAGGTTTCGGTTCTTTAAATTTCCATTTCGTTAAAAATATATTTACGATTTAAGTGTTCAGATGTTTAATATTCACTAGACCACGAAAACCGTGTACAAAGTGAATGCAATGAGTTAGTGAATATCACTTTGCATTTGTGCTCATTACTCGGCCATATCGTCCATTTGACTTGAAATTCTTACACAATACCCTGTGTACATATCAGATAACCATGATAACAACACTATACATTGTACGAACCATTTATGACTTTTTGCGCAAGTCAACAAAGTTACTAGATCCCTTTAAAGGGATTGCACAGTTTTGGTCGAACTGAATTTAAGTAACCAAAACCTGCACCATAACAATACAAACTATAAGTTTTTACTCCATCTTGCTTAGACGGTTTATTAATTACAAACGACTAAGTACAAATGTTATTATCATTAAAAAAAGCTGTGTTCCGACCATTATTAAATTTTAAAATGTGCTCGTGTTTTGTTAAAATAATGATTAACTAGAGAGGTCAATACCACTGAAATCAGCTCTGTGAATTCCCTTATTGGTAAATCGAGCACATCGAAAAGGGAAGCACACCTAACAACAATCAGATCTACTGCTCTGGCTCTCTGCTTATCTGCTGCAGAATATGACTGCCCCGTATGTGTGAACGCTCAGCACATGCAACAAAAAGAAAAAAATCCTGTGCTAATCACAAGCAATGCGGCTGCCGTAGCGGATGCATGAAACTAATTAGAACCCCGTAACATAAAGATTCACGATTAATCGTACCATTGTTCAATTGATAGTACGATCAATTACTCGATTCGTACAATTAATTGATTGATCGTACGATTAATCGTGAATCTTTATGTTACGGGGTCCTGGACTGATAACATCCATTCTGCTCTCTGGCATCGCACCCCCTGAAATAAGGAGAGCTATTGCTAGCCAGAAGGAACGACCTGGACAAACATAGGACGTAAGATATCCCCGCCATGACCATCCACAGCATCATCAGCGCTTTAAAGGTCCCATGACATGCAAACACATGTGGACTTCTATTTATCTGTATTATTGTATAAGCAAATATGTTTTAAAAAAATAAAAAATAAAAAAACTGTTGACCTAAATATGTTTTCAAAACATTGTAGCCATTATTTTGTTAAAGGGCAATGCAACTCAAGAATAGAGTTTATCCTACTTTATACATCGTAATATGCCTGTTTATTATATGTAACATTACTCCGACTCAGATTTCTGCTTTGGGAGAAATATGTGAAAACTCTATCGGGTATACCACTATTCACGCGAACACTGGAGGCCGCCATTATTAGGTTTATGCGGACTACGGTCAATGATATGCACTAATGCATTTCAATAGCACCAATTCAAACCATTGTCTGAATACTTGAAGATGCTTTGCAATCAGTAAAAAGCTTTTTGTTCGGCCCTAAGCACATACGTCAGAGTTTGCAAAGCATGTCGGGTAATTACAAGAACATGGCCGCTCCCATCATCTTTTGCCACCGTAAGAATTAGTAAAATGTGGGTATGTTCACGTAAGGATTTCATGGGATTCAGGGGGCCAAAATTGCCAAGTTATGTATCAAATCAAATGTCTGTTCACCCTCTAAACGATAATAATATCCGAAAGCCATAGTTTCATTGCCCTTTAATTTTTGCTAAGCCCCACCTCTTAAAAAACTTTGCAGTGTAGGATTCTTCTGTGACATCATCTGTCAATTACTACTCACCTTTTAATGCGATGAGCAATGTACCTTTGCTCAAGCTAAGCGCCTGTTCACGATTGTATCCCATGTTTGAATACATTTTCAATTTCAAAAGCAGTTGCCATGCCAGAAAAGCTCAACCATCATAAGGACAAGAAAGTCATTGATGAGCTACTGACAACATCTGTCAATCAATGGTCAGCTAACTTTAGATGAACAAAGACAAAAAGGACAAACAAAATTGTATGTATCCATACAATAGCTTATCAGCTTTCTTATTATAGTGGTGACTGAGCTTTTTTGACATGGCAACTGCTATCGAAATTAAACGTGTGCGAGTTAGTAGTGTATTCAAACATGTGATGCTATTGTGAGCCGGCGCTCACCTTGGGCAAAGGTGCATTGTTCATCTTATTATGCTACGTTTACACCATGTCCCCGGCGGCCACGGCAGCCCCGTTTCAAGCCACCGTGGACAAAACGGGATGGATGTGAGACCACGTGGGGGGACGGAATGGGCAAACGTGACTGCCGTGTATGCCGGGCCAGATTTTTAAACTGTCAACAAATTTGCCACGGCAACCTAGCAGGCCGTAGTAAAACGGGGTGAACGCAACAAAACGTGACAGGCCGTAACAAAACTTGGAGGCTGTCCGTAGTAGGACGGGAAGATATTCCCCGACATTTCACGGTCCTTTCCCGTCCTACTACGGACAGCCTCCAAGTTTTGTTACGGCCTATTATACAAATTTACAATGACACTCGAGGATATAGCTAAAACTATTCACATCGAAGGAACATCAAATAGTACTATTAATGTTCCTGAGTGCGAATGGTTTTAGCTTGTTCCGAGAATGAGTCATTGTATATTTGTTTTTATATCCCTTCCACCTGTATCGTTCCTTGGACACTTCTGTAATAACATGTACCGTACTATGCTAACATTCACATCACATTTAAAAAAAAATTAAAAAATTGCAACTTACCTACTAAGTAATAAGTACCTACCTTTCTAGTCTATATCACTGGTCCTGATGGCTTGATGCATCCAAAAGTTCAACAAAGTTTTTCAAGGAAATTTTCACCAAATAGCTAACACCGGGAACAATTCAAAACACGAAAATGTAAAACAATAACGCATGTACAAGGCTATTCTCACTCCTCTTTAGTTGTGGTAAATGTTAACAGTGCAGCCATGAAATATGTAATGCGGCTGGACTGTCTTCTGGTTCCACATGTTCAGTGTTGCTGACTATGACGGTCTCATAGTAGGTGGTGGTGGGGTTGACGTTGACGTTGAGGTGGACTACCAGTTGTGTTTGTGATATCATCCAGGACACTGACAGAGTCAGGAATATCTCTCATTATTTGATCGAGCTGACTGTCTGTCAGCAAGTTAAAATTTGGATCTTCTTCACCAGTAGTAGTGGGTCTAGTATCATTCTCCCCACTCTCACCATTTGATGAAGACGTTGTTGGACAATGAATCGCTGATAACGTGTCACTTGTACGGGAATAGTTCTTGATGCTTGTCTCGGACCGGTGGCCCGAGACCGACATAATGTCTCTTGAGGCATAGCCAGCGTGATCTAACATTGCAGGGGTGTCGATCCTGGGGGGGCAGGGGGGGCGGTCGCCCCCCCCCCCCCCCCCCCAATGAAAATATTGTTGTGTACACTCCTAATGCAACAATCTTACGATAAGGGATATAATACGTACTGTCACGTTTTGTTGCGTTCACCCCGTTTTACTATGGCCTGCATCCGCACCGTGACTGCCGTGCCAAATTTGTTGACAGTTTAAAAATCTGGCACGGCATCCACGGCAATCACGTTTGCCAATTCGGTCCCCCCGCGTTGTCTCACGACCATCCCGTTTTGTCCACGGTGGCCTGAAACGGGGCTGCCGTGGCCGCCAGGAACATGGTGTAAACGTACCATCAGTGGGGGGAAGGGGCTCTTCCCCCCACGGCCCTTCCCCCCACGGCCCGTCACGGTTATCGTGATAGACCGTGAGAAAACTTGGCAAGACCTAACAAAACTTGAATACAGAGGGAAAATTTGTCAAAGTATCACGGCGCACTACGTTTTGGGCAAACGGGGCTGCCGTGGCCGCCGGGGACATGGTGTAAACGTAGAATTAGAAACTGAGTAGTTATTGACCGATGATGTCACAAGAAAAATTTCACTCTAGAGAGTTTTGCTACGAGTCGGGGCTTAGCAAAATGATGTCACAAGAAGAATTTCACTCTGGAGAGTTTCGCTACGGGTCGGGGCTTAGCAAAATTAAAAATATAATTGCTAAACTGTCTAAAGTTATACAAAACATATTAAGGTCAAACTATATGATATATTTAATGCGTGCCCTAATACAGATAATTAAAAGTCAACGTGTATTTGCATGTGATGTGAGCTTTAAGTCAAGGAAAAGCTTCCTTTCATCCGAAGACCCCTTGAATTGCAAGTTCATGAAATCCATAATTTCCTCGTCATTATATTGCTGGAATCTTGAATTGTTGCCGTCATTCTCGCGACTGCCGGAGGCTGCCATTTTGATTGTTTACCAACAAAATCAGCTGTTCGAACCCGTTCCGAAAATATCGGTTTTAAAACGATAGCTAAATTGATGTCAAACGAAGTACCCGCTTTTCTTAACTAGAAAACGATAGCGATATTTTTCGAAGTCGATAGGGAATAATTGGTGAAAAGTGAAGAAAACATTTACCGCTGCTTTTCGGATCGGCTGCTCGGTGAGCGCACCAGGTGAGCGCCGCGCAGCTAACCTCAGGTTGCCCGTGGCGTGCCGTGGGGTGCATGGCTAGAGGCTCAGGCTGAGCAGCTGCTTTTTGTCGCGAGTCGCGAGTTGCAATTTTTTTGTTTGGGGGGGGGGGGGGGCCAAAAAAAAGAATAGTTCTTTTTTTCCCGGGAAAAGGTGAACTATTCGTGACGTCAGCAATACAAAATTAACTATTCCCCGGGAAACGTCTTTTCTAGTCACAACTATTCTTTTTCTTGTTGTGTACACTCCTAATGCAACAATCTTACGATAATGGATATAATACGCACTGTCACGTTTTGTTGCGTTCACCCCGTTTTACTATGGCCTGCATCCGCACCGTGACTGCCGTGGCAAATTTGTTGACAGTTTAAAAATCTGGCACGGCATCCACGGCAATCACGTTTGCCAATTCGGTCCCCCCGCGTTGTCTCACGACCATCCCGTTTTGTCCACGGTGGCCTGAAACGGGGCTGCCGTGGCCGCCAGGAACATGGTGTAAACGTACCATCAGTGGGGGGAAGGGGCTCTTCCCCCCACGGCCCGTCACGGTTACCGTGATAGACCGTGAGAAAACTTGGCAATTCCTAACAAAACTTGAATACAGAGGGAAAATGGTGTAAACGTAGAATTAGAAACTGAGTAGTTATTGACCGATGATGTCACAAGAAAAATTTCACTCTAGAGAGTTTTGCTACGAGTCGGGGCTTAGCAAAATGATGTCACAAGAAGAATTTCACTCTGGAGAGTTTCGCTACGGGTCGGGGCTTAGCAAAATTAAAAATATAATTTCTAAACTGTCTAAAGTTATACAAAACATATTAAGGTCAAACTATTTGATATATTTAATGCGTGCCCTAATACAGATAATTAAAAGTCAGCGTGTATTTGCATGTGATGTGAGCTTTAAGTCAAGGAAAAGCTTCCTTTCATCCGAAGACCCCTTGAATTGCATCGTGCTTTAAGG
>JBAMJV010013425.1:0-70681 GCA_037951105.1 Echinarachnius parma
GGCGCGTGCCCCCAATGATTAGGAAGAAAAGACGGTACAAAACATAATAAAGGTTACAAAATTTGTTTAAAGAAGAAAGACATACGGTGCGCCCCCCATAATAATGTATCCACCCCCCCCCCCCCCCCCACACCCGATCAGTCTAATTACATTCACTGGGTTCAGCTGCGCAATTAATAATTTTGATCCTCGCAATCATGTGAATATTGTTATTCTATCTCTTCAGACTTCACATGAGGCAAAGGCGGGGGCTAGATTACAGAGTTAAAGGGGTAGTTCAGTTTTGGTATAGAGGGCGCAGTTGCACCAAATAATTATTTTGTGAGATAATGAAAAACTGAGCGATATTTTGAAAGAGCATACAATTTGAATGGCAGAATAAATTGTATGTTATCAAAATCGGTTCAGAAACGGCTGAAATATCAATAAATATATCCGATGAGAATAAATCTGGGGCCCAGATTTATTCGATGATTTAAAAAAAAAATGTACAAATGCTAACACTTTTTCAAAAAATTTCAAGAGGTTTTAATGGCTCTTTTTGAATTATAACAGGCTTTTTACTTAGTCGTTTGTAATTTTCTATACCTTTCGAGCATGGGGGAGTTAGAACTATTAGTTGTAATGTTATTGTGCAGGTTTTGGTTACTAAAGTTCAGCCTTACCAGACTATAACTACACCTTTAAGCTGGACAGAAAATATAGCGAGCATGGAAATCTTCGTTCATCTTATCTCATTCCATTGATCGTATACTAAATTTGATCTTAATTTATTCATGCGTTCTACTTGCGTACGAATATTGTTTTGCGCTTATAATACAGACACCAGTATTTGAAGAGCTTATTTCCAAAGGGGCTATATCCACTTTTTCAATTTCGGAGAAAATCAGGTTTCTTTGTCCAACTTTGTACATGTGCCTATGGAATATGAAATTGAACATTCCATATTTTGATTTTTATCTCGTAATTCGTCCTAAAATTCAGATTTCTAGATAGCTACGTAGCTTATTAATCATGTTAATGCGCGGCTGATATCGTTAACTCATTTTTTTTTTATGGAAAGTGGATATAGCCCCTTTTGGTATTAAGCTCTTCATTTGTATAGCAACAATTATATAAATATGATATTCATGTATTATTAGAAGCAGTATTAGTAATATATTGAATATATGAATTGTGAATGTGTGATATTACCATGGTAGCTGTACATCATAAATCTTACTTACACGTTGTTTAATTATTATAGTGATAGCGATGTGGTAGCTTGCATGCAATATTTTCCTAAGAAGGCGAACGATTTTGGCATGATAGGTGAAGCATACACTGGAGGTACTCTTATTCTCAAACGGGAGCATTAATCTGTTCATCAATTAACTTTGAGAAATGCAACATATTGTAGGCAAGGGTTTAATCAACGCGTTACATTCGATGATTTCAAATCATGAATATAATAAAATGGACGCCTTATACTTAACAAATTACATTATAGAGGAAAGCAAGTATAGATGCCTTTGTCTGCAAAGAACGCAAGTTGATTATCGGATTTAATAGTGATTATGCCATATCATAACGAACTATACATTTAAAGGGACTTGGTAACATTGTCCATATCCTCAAAACTTACTTGGAACTATAGTGGTTCTCTCATACATTATCATAATTCATATTAACAATAAAAGCACAGGACAAGTTTCAGTTTGTTAAAATTCCATTTCGTTCAAAAGATATTTACGATTGAAGTGTTCAGATGTTAAATTGTCTACGGAATAATTTAAGCCGTGTACAAAGTGAATATCACTTTGCATTTTGCTCATATCTCAGCCCCAAAACATCAAATTAGGATTGAAATTTTCACACATTACTTTGTGGACATATCAGATCACACCAATACACATTTTTATTAATCACTCATCACTTTTTGCACTTGTCAACAAAGTTACTAGATCCCTTTAATAAAGATGTAAGCTGCAGTACATTAAAAGGGGACGCGGGAAGCATCAGAGATTCCGTGTATTTCGCTAACTTATATCATAATGGCTTACTATAAATCATGGTAAAATCTAATCGGCGCGTTATACTATACACTAATGGAAACGGGTATGCATACTAGAAGCTTTCATTAGAATGCATGCATTCCACTTAATATACGAAGCGTAATAAATTATGATAAAATAGCGACGTATATGGCGTTTCCACACGTTTGTGAACGGTTTTCTCACTTTCGAAGGATAGAGAGCGAGTCACGGCGTTTCCCTTTTTTTTTAGGATTTGGATTGGGGAGAATACATGTAACCCGAGTTGCCATTACATTTTAATGTCATCTAACTTGTACGTGTTATACGTATACTGCCCTAATCTGACAAAAGGAAGCAACTGACAATTGGTAGTTTTCTTGTAAATGAGGATTTGTATGATGATATTTGTGCAGTTACTTCCTTTTGACCTATTCATTTATCATAAATGGATTGTCAGGTGACTTTAATTTGTTAACCATTGTGTAGAGCATATCTCAATTACCCTAAAACAAGTAAAAATACTATCCATAAAATTGTCAGTTGCTTCCTTTTGTCAGATAGGCTATACATGATAATATGGCGAAGATGCTTTCAGTTCACACTTTTGAGAAGAATTTTGGGGAATACATGAAACCTGTGTGAAAAGCATTCTACATTTATGGTAATGCATTCCAGTAGCGTAGACAGGTTCTTACACCTGGGGGGATGATTTGCTGTTCAGTTCACCGGACCAAGACTAATTTGTTCGCGGCGAGACCACCTGCCCAAATATGTTGAGACCAAGGCAATTGCTTGGAAGTCCTCTCATTTCGAGACCAAGTACTTTCACAATTTTCGAGCCCGAGACCAAGTACCTTCAAAGTTGAAAACCCCTCTCAGTGGGGGGGGGGGGGGGGGGGGTTCGTAAACAATTTTCGAACCCGAGACCAAGTACTTACACAATTTTCGAGCCCGAGGACCAAGTACCTTCAAAGTTGAAAACGCCTCTAAGTGGGGGGGGGGGGGGGGGGGGGGGGGGTTCCGTAAACAATTTTCGAGCCGAGACCAAGTACTTTCAAATTTCAAGACCGAGACCAAGTACCTTCAAAGTTGAAAACCTCTCTCAGTGGGGGGGGGGGGGGGGGGGGGGGGGGGGGGGTTCGTAACAATTGTCGAACCCGAGACCAAGTACTTAAACAATTTTCGAGCCCGAGACCAAGTACCTTCAAGTTGAAAACGCCTCTAAGTGGGGGGGGGGGGGGGGGGGGGGTAAACAATTTTCGAAGCCGAGAACAAGTACTTTCAAAATTTTCGAGACCGAGACCAGGTTCCTTCACAGTTGAAAACCACCTCTCAGTGGGGGGTGGGGGGGGAGGGGAGGGGGGGAGGGGAGGGGGGGGGGGTGACCGTGAATTTTTACGAAGTCGAGACCAAGTACTTTCACAATTTTCGAAGCCCAGACCAAGTACTTTCAAAATTGTCGAGACCGAGATCAGGTTCATTCAACTCTCTCACACACAACAAAATATATCCTTCCCTAAACCTGGGGGGGGGGGGGGGTGATTGTACGTGTCATCCCCCTCATCCCCCCCCCCCCCCCCCCCCCGTTGTCTACGCCCCCTGATGCATTCCCATTTCATATAGGGAGGCTATTAATTACGATAAAGTAGCGACGGCAATTCTACACTGTTGTGAAGAAGTTAGGGAGAATACATCGTGTAACATGCAGTGTGGAAGCATCACATTAAAGGGATCTAGTATCATTGTCAATATTTGACCCCAAAAATGACTTAGTTAGTACTCTAGCGGTTCTCAAATACCTCGTTGTATTCATATTTAATACCAATAGAATGAGCATGGAACAGGTTTAACCTTTTTCTGAATATCCCTTTCGTTATATACAGAGTGTAATAAACAAAAAGGTACTTGAAGTTCAAAGGTCAATAATTTCAAAATGATATATTCTCATAATTGTAATCAGGTGTAGATGTAAAGAGTAACTATTCAGCCTTAATTTGATACCTTTCCCGAATCAGCAATGTCACGCATCGCTCAGTTCTTAGTTGTTGAAGGTGACAAGTGCAAAACCAATTTTTTGCAAGTTATGGCTAATTGATGAAATTATGAGAATGTATAATTTGGAACTTCGAGTACCTTTTTTTGTGTATACACTCTGTAGATATGATCATTTTTATATTGGAACATCTCACTACACAAGTATCCACTATTACATGTATTATAATTATTATCAAACTGGGAGACTTAGAACTGTGTAAAAAGTGAGTGCAAAAGAGTTAGGAAATATCACTTTGCATTTCACTCATTACTCGGTCATAATCATGGCATTCATTTACCATGGAATGTTCACACATCACTCAGTAGACATAATCATATCACAGCCTGAAACACACATTGTATCAACCATGGGCGTAAATCTGTCATTGATACCCATTCATCAGGGGGGATGATCTATTCATTCATCCCCCCTGATGAATAGGTATTACGTAAGTATTTACGCCCGTGGTATCAACTCTTTGCCAGAGTTTGTTTATTCCAACAAAGTCATAAAATCCCTTTAACGCATTATACCTTTTTTTGTCGGAAGGATATGAGTTAATATAAAATAATAATGGCATGTGGATGTAGTTCGCACATGTTCGCTCCCTGGATAGATATATCCGAGTACATTAAATTCTTACATCGCACGCGCAATGCTGGTCTATATTGCCCTTAAAACAAAATGGCGTGAATTAATACATTTCTTTCTTTTTTTCAGTTTGATATGTAAGGCCATAATGTATATCTCCTGTGCAAAACATGTTATAATTATGTTATCAATTATGATAAAACAAGCATGACCGATGTTGCAGTTCGCGCAATTTCGCCTGCTTTATTTCAATATGATTTCACGCCGCGTTCCCAACGGAAATGTATGACGCGGTATAGTGATGCAAAACTAAAATTGGTAAATTTATGAAGGGCCAATAAGATGTTGATGAAAAAGGGGGAAAAATGGAGTTAGTAATGTTAGTTTGTTGGAAATAGATAATACCTCCTTGGTCTGTGCATATATTTACCTCCAGACTCTATCAAACGATTCGGCAATTATGATATACGTATACGCGAGTAATGATGCAATAATACTCCCGACACCAAAATGGCGCAAATTTATACCGCAAACACGATTTCCGCCCGTTCGAATGTTCCCCGAGGCCGCAAATACATCAAGGCAATGCATCATTTGCCCATTCCTCGTAGCTCGTTTCCGTTATATTTCTCCACCGACCGACTGAAATAAATAAATAAACAAACGAAGACGAATGCGCGAAGATCGATTCGCGAAGAAGCCGCGTCAATCGCAGAATCGAGCTCATTTCCTCAGTCGGCGAGCAATCAGTGGCGAGGCAGGGTTAAAGGATCTAGTAACATTGTCCAAATCCCCCCCCCCCCCCCCAAAAAAAAAAAAAAAAAAAAAAAAAAAAAAAATTACTTAGAACTCTAGTGGTTCCCTCATAACTTGTTGCCTTTGTATTACCATTATAAGCGTGGACATAGGCTGTTTGTTTGGTTTTGTTTCCTTTTCGTTAAAAAGATATTTACGATTGACATGATTGAAGTGTTTAGATTTGTACTTATCCACTGGAAAGCTATAAACTAAACTGTGTCCAAAGTCAGTGCAATGAGTTAATAGCGAATCATCACTTTTCATTTTCGCTTATTACTTGGCCATAATTATTATACTATCCATTTAACGAGACATCTTCACACACTTTACTCAGTTGACATATTATAACTCAAGAATGCACATTTTATACACCAGTCATCAATTTTGGCACATTTACTGATCTCTATGCATGAGGATACTACACCACGGATCGCCATTTTGAACTATAGGCTAGTTTGTAAGCACTACATAACACAGAACATTGCAATGTCAATGTGTATTTCGCACCGTTCGCAAGATGGGCAACACGCGTATATGAGTGAGAATCCGAACCAAATTTAACATTTTAACCCAAAGGGCAAAGATGGGAGGGGATCAAATGTTTCTCCTTACGGGGGGGGGGGGGGGGGAGCGGGGGAGTGGGGGAGGGGTAGTGAGAGGGGGGTCTGGGTTATACTTATTACAATAACTGTGTTATTGTTTATATAGACCTTATAGCCGAAGAGTGCATGTTATTGTACGGGGGTAATATAATTGTACGGGGGTAATATAATTGTACGGGGGTAATATAATTGCACGGGGGTAAATATAATTGCCCCTCCTCGCCCCTTGCCACCTGTCTACGAGGGAGGTCCAGCATTATGTGCACCCAAAATAATTATTGAATTCGATAACCAGTCGGAGGCCAGGACGTGGTTATAGAAACACGATCAAATGAGATGTTCTAGCAATATAAGATGTACTGTAGTCTGTGCGTTCAGACGTATATGTATGTCAAGACACCTTTTTTCTGTTCGTAATCATGTTCTCATCCTTCTTTCTGCTTTGTATCAATATTTTGATTGCTTCATCTTCATCTTCAGCTTCCTCCTCTCCCTCCTCCTCATCTCATCCTCCTCTTTCTTCTTCTTATTTTCTTCCTCCTCTTTTCCGTCTCCTCCTCTTCCTCTCCTCCTCTACTCTTAATCCTCTTATTCTTGTTTCTCATCTTCTTATTCTTCGTTTTCCACCCCTCTCTTTCCTTCTTTATCCTCTCCTCCTACTCCTGATCATTTTCATCTTCTTCATCCTTCTCTCCGTCTACTCTTCTCCTTCTCTTCCTCCTCCTCTCCCTCCTCCTCCTCCTCCTCCTCCTCCTCCTCCTCCTCCTCCTCCTCCTCCTCCTCCTCCTCCTCCTCCTCCTCCTCCTCCTCCTCCTCCTCCTCCTCCTCCTCCTCCTCCTCCTCCTCCTCCTCCTCCTCCCTCCTCCTCCTCCTCCTCCTCCTCCTCCTCCTCCTCCTCCTCCTCCCCCTCCTCCTCCTCCTTCCCCTCCTCCTCCTCCTCCTTTTCTTCATTGTCCTACCCCTTTTCTTCTTCATCTTATCCTCCTCCTTCTTCTTCTAGGTATTATTGACAAAATGAAACAAAGAGAAATAAATAAACAAAATATATAGAGTGTGCTCCTTCAATGAATAGCGTCCATTCTTCTCATTCCTGTTCGCGTTCCAGTATCTGGGGATAGTCGCTTTATGAATATAATATCCAGACAGCACATATAAAACATTGCGTTCTTGAAATCTTAAATGTCAGATTAATTTCGACGCAATCATGGAGTAGACAATAATGGGTTGAATGCATTGTTAATCGATCGGAATATCGCATAGTGAACGTTATTATACAGATACGGTACTATGTCTTGGGCAGACTTAGGGTACGTTGACATACATTTGTCTAGGTAATCCTGAAATTCAGCATGTTAATATCACGTATTTCAGCTATATTTCCGGTTGCAAGAGAACATTAGCAGCCTGAAACAAGTGTCACATACTGACACTGGACGGCGGACTCAAGTTTCAATATTGGAGCTATATAGATTTGTTCCTAAATTATGAAAATGCACACAATAGTTATGTATTTAGGTTTTAAAGTTTGAACGAATATAATCATCTACTGGATAAGTATAACTGTGTATAAAGTCCGTACAATTAGTTTTAGCGAATAGCACTAATAATTTTCGCTCATTACTCGGTCATTGGCATTAATTTACCATGGATTTTTTAACAACTCACTAAGTGGACATATCAGATCACAGAAATACACATTTTATCAACCCTTCACCAGTTCTTGCACATTTCAACAAAGTTACAAGATCCCTTTAATCTACGTTTACTGCAGTACGATGGGTATTCATACAAGTGACAGCTGCGATGTAATTAAGTGCGCATCGCCCAGGATGGATATGGTTCACTGACACCGTCTGCCACGATGATGAGCTACATTAAAGTCATCCATAACGTTGTCAAAAATTCAAACAAAATCACTTGGACCTTTCACATTTTTATATTGTACATTGTTGTTTGACTTTATATGGTAACAATATAATGAAATGGTTTTGAAGTTTGATGATCACCTTATTATTGATTAACAGTGGCGTAGGGACGGGGGGGGGGGGGCACGGGGGGGGGGGGGGGGCACGTGCCCCCCTTATAATTTTGAAAAAAACAATAAAAAACATGAGAGGACATTTTTTGAAAAAAACAAAGAAATACATAAGGTGTGCCCCGGCCCCAATAATCAGTCCGACCACGCTACGCCACTAATTGATATATGTATGATTGTATGAAAAGCGTTCCAGAACGCTTTGTTATTGTAATGATTTGTTTGACTTACGGTAACAATAATTATAATGAAATGGGTGCTGATGTTCGTTTATTTCCTCCGTAAAATGCATATATTTATGATTGTATGAACGCTTTTCAATTGTAATCGAAATCAATGGGCAGTGGGTGTTTTGGAACTGACATAAATGTTCACCTTTTTCACAAGGTATACAACAGTGTTCTGTTTCCATACGATAGTGAATATTTTGATTCATCCAGGAAAGAGTTCATAGAAGTGTTCTGTTTTCATAAAACGTTAACACATCACCCAGAAGCATCTTACGATGATATTGGTGTATCATCATGATCATTGAGGTCTCGAACAACGCTTTCGGAAAAATCTTATGAAGTTCATGGATAACTTTAGATGTATGTGGATGTGGTGTGTCAAGATTGGTAGGAGCGCGCGCTTTCCAATCGTGAGATCCCGAGTTCGAACCCAGCCTGCCCACCGCGTTTGTCCTTCAGCAAGACAATTAATACACATTGCTGCTCTCTACCCAGGTGTATAAATGGGGACCAGGTGGGAGGTGAAAGCCTTTATGTGAACGATCTTCTCAACGCCCATGAGCCGCTTGGAAGGAATGCTCCCCATGGAGTGGAGATGATGCACACAATATGTGCTGGTTTTGCATTGTATCCTATTATCGGGGTAATAATATCATTGTAGAGCGCTTAGAGATTATTCAATCATATTAGGCGCTATATAAATCGAGTATAATTATTATATTATTAAGAGATCTAGTTACTACCATGACTACGGTGGCATGAGCAAAAACTGACATATGGTCGGCAAAATGTACATGTATTTCTCTGATCTAATTGATGTGTGAAAATTCCATGTTAAATTAACGTCTATGGCCGAGTAATGAGGGGAAAGATGCGAAGTGATAATTGCTAACTCATTGCACCAAATTTGTACACATTCATAATTATCCACTAGATAATTGAAATCTATATGCTAACTCATTGTCGATAAATCGGGTCTAAATCATAACCATCCCTTTAATTGAATATATAACACGTGAGGCGTGATAAACGAATAAAGTAAACATTACAGATAATCTCGGAGCCGCAATAGTATCTTCTCGCGTGATAACGATAGCAAACGCGAAACATTATTAGGTCACGGAGGCTAATGTTTACGGAATGGTGGTGATACGTGCATTGAGAATTGGGCATTGAAAGGAGAGCGACAATGCATAAACCAACTGTAAATTATAGTTGGCGATTTTATTAACTACACTGTATAGATAGCGTTCACAATCATCTCAAAGTGCTTGATAATGTCACGCCTTCTAATACTTGGTTAGAAGCCAAGTAATCTCACATAAAATATCTAAATAGTTATATCATAATACAAGTGCATAATATTATTACCTTAATATACGTACTTATCTAAAAAGGTGACATCATTATTATGTAATATCCTACATTTATTTATTTATATTTATTTATTAATGGTATTTATTAATTTTTGAACACGTATGGCAACAAACAAGCTGAATTGCACGTGCTACATAGTTTTTATTCACAGGACCACTGGCGAGGTATCCTTATTTGGTTATTTGTAATGTATTGTATATAATTGTTGTTGTATTCGATTATGCAATTTAAGGGTGGATCGAAATAGGGCCTTGTAATGCATTTTAAATTTGATATACAAAACAAAAACAAAATCTATATTCAAAACAGAACAAAATCTATATTCAAAAACAAAAACAAAATCTTGCAAGGAGGCTAGTGTAAAGCCAATTAATAATCGATCTCGATTGAGTGCGCGTCATCCTGAGATGTCGTGCGATTCGCGCTGACACGCGACGCTCGCCGTCAATCGTTCGTGTGCATCGCGACAAGAAGGCGACGCGACAGGGACGACATTCGCCCCGTCAGGAAAATTAAGACTAATCGGGGCAAACATGCGGAAACGATCGGGAATATATGCCCTTTTTCCCGATCGCCTCGTAGTCGTAGATCTATCTCTCGTCGAGCGAAGGGCGAAGGTCTTTCTATTATGTCCCAGTATTCCACATTTTCCCCCTGTAAAGACAATCTTCCCATACCACCACCCCTACTCAATGTACACATTAATATGTATGTGTGTGACATTTGTACAGACTGAAATTATTGTCTGTGTGCCGTTATGTTGTTTATTCGATTGTTTGATTGTGCGTTTGTTTGTGTTTTTTTGTTGTATGTTTGTCTGTTTGCGTGTTCGTAGGTGTGTTTTATTTTAATTGTTTGTATGTGTGTTCGTGTATGTAATCATGCATCTGTATGTGTATGTGTGTCCGTTTGATTGTGTTTTGTTTGTATGTTTGTTTGTGTTTGCATGTCTGTCTGGCTGTGTGCTTGTTTCTTTTTAAGTAAATGTATTTGTTTGTTTATTTGTAAGTTTGTTTATGTTGATACGACCACGTCGTGCAGTTAATAAACTAGAATGCTAAGTGGAAACTATTGAAATTACTATGAATATAGTATACGATCCACTATGAATACTGTCAGCTTGTATAATATATAGACATGAAAGAGAATAGTACAACTATGCGATATAATGACATTTGCATAAATTACGTTATAAGCACATTGTGACCTACATTTTGTTTGAATGTGTTTGTTGTATTTGGTATGAAGGTAAATATTATAGTAAGGAAAAAGGTTCCGGAAGAAAACCTAGTCGAGGGTTATAAATCATCAAGCAATACCCTAGATTCCCAGAAAACATTCAACACCCATTTCCTGCGCGCAAAGGTTTTACTTCAAACGTAAAGCTTTCAACAAATTATATAATTCAAACACATTGTTTTCCATATAGACAAAGTCACATTTAAAAAAAAGAAAAAGTGCCAAAACGGAGTGAATAGATACATACGATTGTTGTATTACAAGCATGCATACATGGCATACATGCCACTTCCCTTTAAATAATAATAATAATAATATTATTATGCGTGTAACACGCAAATGAACACGAGGGTTCGGCATTATTGGAGCCCAAGAAAACAAAAGTGTGTAATTTGTTTTAGAAAAATTGTCTAAATCATGTAAATTATACAGCATTATCAAAAGTAATGGTATGCTGAAAACGGGTGCGACATAAAATGGAGCTCAAAATAAATGATGAAGACTTGCCAGGCTATATTTGTCTTTTGTTTGTCTGGTCTTCAATAACGATGCCACGAATCCTATTACAGAAAGAGCAACAATGCAGAACGGAACGCGTGAGTGCACGCCATGTTTGGTGTTTATATTCACGATCGATACTAATCGTCGGAATCGATCGATCGTCTCGTCTTTTATTGGGGACGCTTGACGTCTACAAGAATGGTCGAAAGAGTTTGTTATTGTTTTTTTTGTTTAGTGTGTTGTTATTGTCCAAACCAGTATGGTTGTTGAAGGTCGCATGTATGCAGACATTAACGATGTACTAGTCTAGTTGAATTCAGACGGCGCGAATATCTGGGCGGAGGGGGCATATTATATTTGTTATATTTGATTCTATTTTTATTTGACAGAAAAACAACTCGAACGAAACGGTGACGTCATAATATATTTTAACAATAATTATATTATGCAGATTTGTCACTTTCGTAAATTATTAATATGCTTAAATATATTTGAATAAATCAAGTTGTTATTATTTTGAGGAAAAAAAAAAGTATCCGACTTAAAATCGATCGATCATGATTCCTTGCGGATATGTGGTCGATCACAACTGGTGGTTGTGGGTTTACGTGTTGTGTTTTTTTCTTGCACAGAGTGACATGTATGAATGACATGTATTTAATACGGCCACATAGACATTTGTGACAAATTGTCTTTCGAAAATGTGTGCTCTATAATTATAGATCAAATTATTCTGTGACTTGCATGCAAATTAAAATCACTCATCTTAGCCTGTTATTGCTCAGACCGTAGTTATTACACATGAAAATGATATATGTTAAACCAAGATTCCCTACGACTCTGAGAGTTGTGGGACATTACTCTGGTCAATAAGTATAATTTATATTGGAATAATTAAATGAATAAATAACATAACATAACATAAATCGGTTACTACCATGCAGTGCTGTAGTCGAGTCCACAAGTTCCGAGTCCGAGTCCCCAACGAAATAGCATGTTCCCATGTTTTACATAGGGACTCGGCTCCGAGTCCGAGTCACGAGACCATCAAAAGCGAGTCCGAGTCCGGACTCGACTACAGCACTGCTACCATGGTTACCAGTTATTCGAGGCAACCCGTTTGGAAGGTACGGATGCTTTTTAGAATAAAAGCTATTCAATATATTTGGTTGATCACCTCGAAGATCAGACATTATGGGGGGGGGGGGGGGGGGGGGGCAATACAAGGAAATCGTTGAATAAAAATCGCCAAAAGCATGCGGAAACGAGACATTATGAATAGGCCTTGTTAAATAGGCGTATTAACTCCCTCCCCAGTGGCGTTGCGCCAAGGGGGGGGGGGGGGGGGGGTTAACAACAAATAATAAGCCTTATTTTGTTTTTAAAGAAAATATATATAAGGTGTGCCTAAAAATCAGTCCGACCATACACGCTACGCCACTACCCTTCCCCAAACCTCACCGAGTACACTGACCGAACAGAACCAGCACAATAAACATGTCAGCGTGTCTCTGCTATAACCTGGCTAATTTGCAGGCAGTCTCTCGCTCGAGACGACCTAAATCATTGCGCCCCATTAATTGGCAATTAAGCCTGGTAATCAATCGTGTAGTGGCATCTTGATGTCATGCCAAATGTATCACACCCAACTACTCAATATGTTGTCTTCAATTGTTTATGTGTATTCTTTTATCTAGATGAGCTGTTGGCCCTTTTTGAAGAAAAAACAAACAATATGTGAGTAAAGCAGGTAGGTATCATTATATCATATACAAAAAAGGTAATTAAAACATACTGCAGCTATATACGTTATTACAAATGATACAATTTGAAAAAGATGTTCGCTTAAACAATCATTATGAAGATGTTTTTTTTAAAGAATGAATAACACGCAATTAACAATACATAATTATTATCAAATACCATTTAAATTCTTCTTCAAAACTAAATCATTAAAGGGATTTAGTAACTTTGTTGAAATGTGCAAAAAGTGATGAATGGTTGATGCAATGTATATTGTTGTTATCTCATATGTCCACAGGGTATTGTGTGAAAATTTCAAGTCAAATGGACATTGTATGGCCAAGTAATGAGCGAAAATGCAAAGTGATATTCAGTAACTCACTGCAGTCACTTTGTACACGGAAGAAAAACTCGCCCGGAGTTTTTCTTATCTGAATACTTCAATCATACATATCTTTGTAACGAAAGGGAAATTTGAAAAACCGAAACCTGTCCCGTGATTTTATTGTTAATACGAATACAACAAGGTATAAGGGAACCGCTAGAATAAAAAAAATATTTTGAGGATTTGGACAATGTTACTAAGTCCCTTTAATTGGCAATTAAAGATGGCAATCCTGATCTTAATTACATGCCTAATCTATCACACCTAATTCAATATGTTGTTTTCAATTATTTCGTTGAGTGTATAGACTGCAATCAAGAGGGACAATATATATGTATTGTTGTTATCTCGAAAATCTGAGTCGAACAAGTAAACCCATTCGAAATCTAATCGTGCATGCAAACATAACTCAATTAGTTTAAACAAAATTATTACAATTGTTTAATTCCAGTTTAAAACGATCGATTTAAAATAGGTGTTTAATTATTTATTTATGTCATCAATTGCATGCAATACTAGTCATTTACCATTGAAATATACAATTACCCTAGTTTAGATAGTCTCCTTCAAAAGGACGGCGGAGAAAATAAATAATTAATTGGCAATTAAGGAAGGCAATCTAGTAATGGCACTTTAATGACGTGCCTAATCTATCACACACAATTCGATATGCTGTCTTAAATATTTTGTTGAGTGTAGACCACAATCAATAGGCGCAATAAGTAAAGCTTATGGTTCGAAAAAGTGAGTCGAGCTTGTATCAATATTCTAAAAGAAAGAAGTTGCAAACATTACTTAATTAGCTTTTAATAATGCATTACATGTTTTATAGAGAATGTTGTTGAAACGATTATATTTAAACAATTAATATCTAGTATACGTATAATGTTGATTAATGTATGTATGTATTATCAATTGCATGCAGTTGTCATTTACCATTTAAATAAGCGATTACCCTAGTTTAAGACGGTCTCCTTCAAAAGGGCGACGGAGAAAATAAATCATTAATTGGCAATTAAAGAAGGCAATCTAGTAATGCCAGTAATGTCATTTTAATGGCATGCCTAATCTATCACACAATTTAATCTGCTGTATTAATGTAGTTTGTTGAAGTTGAGTTTTGCTAAAGAGAGTACAGTTTTGGTCAAACTGAATTTTAGTAATCAAAACCTGCATTATTACATTACAAACTAATAGTTATAACTCCATCATGCTCAAAAGGAATTCAAAATTACAAACGACTAAGTAAAAAGCCTGTTAAAACTCAAGAGGGCGCTCTCTAAAAAGTCATTGGTTTCAAACATTTTAAATAAAATATTGTGCATGTGATGTTCTGTTGAAATAGTGATTAGATAGAGAGATAATCAACAACTATTTACAAACACCTTTTGTAAATTTTTTAAAAGAGGAAGCATTTTTAAAAATTTGTTTAACGGCTGGTTCAAAATTATCGAATAAGTGTGGGGCCCCACATTTATTACAAATGGTTATGTTTATGGATATTTCAGCCGTTTCTGAACCGATTTTGATCAAATAAAGTTAATAATTGTCATTACAATTGTATGCTCTTTCAATTTTGACACTCAGTTTTTGATTATCTTACAAAAAAATATTCTGTGTAGCTACCTCTATACCAAAACTCAACTATCCCTTTAACGCGTATTGTTTTTATTTCGAAAATGTGTCACTGTGTCAAGAAAGTAACAATATTATAAAAAGTAATACATTGCAAACCTAACGTAATGACATGATGACTGGCCCTGTCATATAAAATGTACTTAGATTTGAACTTTATTCTAGGACGGAATCATAAATAATAATATAATATACTCGATTAATATAGCGCCTGATATGATTGATAATCATCTATGAGCACTTTACAATGATATTATTACCCCGGTCATAGGATACAATGCAAACCTGCACACATTGTGTACATCATCTCCACTCCCTGGGGAGCATTCCTTCCAAGCGGCTCATGCCTCATGGGCATTGAGAAGATCCTTCACATAAAGGCTTTCACCTCCTACCGGGTCCCCATTTATACACCTGGGTAGAGAGCAGCAATTGTGGATAAATTGTCTTGCTGAAGGACAAACGGGGTGGGCAGCGGTTCGAACTCGGGATCTCATGATCGGAGAGCGCGCGCTCTACCAATCTTGCCACACCACATCCTTTGCCCTGCCTACGAGACATGCTAGAAATATAATCGCTGATTCGCTATAATTACAAAATGTGGATAACAATTAACATTTCAAAATACGCTCGTTGTTTACAATAGTTTGCGACCCTGGCCGTGATTGGTTTTATCGAGTCATGTGCAAGCGATAGATGAGAACCATTATATTAAACGACTATGTTTAGAAAGTGTCTCGCCCTTCGGCGACGCAGGTTAAACACTCTGGATACTCAATTCAATATCATGTATACTTCCGACGAAAGAATATTAATTATTGAAGTAACATCGTCTGACTGTAATCCTAATGTTTCATAATTTTTATGTTTTGTTTTTTATCGAGGCATTTCATTTACAAGCGATAAAATGTGAACCATTTTTCCAGATCGGGTATGATTATAATTATTATAATGATATTTCAGACCTTCATACATAAGAAGAAAAAAACATTGAACGCTCAGCGCAATACTGCAGGGAGACGGGAGTAATCGAGACACAGTGTGAACACACTGTGCATCTGTGTGGACCGTTTTAAATTTTAGCTTGTTATCAGTGTCGAAACACACCACACAGTTAACACACCGCAGGTGTGAATACACTGTATATAATATGTAAAATCCACAGTGTGCTTAACAGTGTATTCCAGAGTGAGCTCACATGCAGTGTGTCCACGCAGTTTTCACCCTGGGTTCACACTATTTGTAAACAATGTTCACAGTATGTTCACACTGCCGTCGACAGTGTGAAACAGTGTATTCACACTGGTACACACTGTGTTCATACTGGTACACACTGTGTTCAAACTGGTACACACTGTGTTCAAACTGGTACATACTGTGTTATTCCTGCTAGGGCAACATTCTTTTATGTACAACGGATCATAACAAACCCCGATTGGTTATGCTACCATAATAAAGTACCGTATTAATGTGGTGGATGCAACTATAACATATTACATAGGTTTATTTTTAGTTCCGATCGTGTAGTTATTCTAATCGAGTCATTACCAAGCGCCAATTGAGGACCCACTTTGTTCGGGAATGACATTAGCAGTAAAAAAAAAAGTCGAAGGTCATGATCATAATGTATGGTAGCTATAATGAGGCAAATGTCATGCAGACAAACGAGCTACACGCGTGTTTCACTTGGAAACGGGCCACGACCGAACTCGTTATGGAATTATAATATTCGTCGATTACATATTAACTCCTTGATTGCCAAGCTCCCATTTTGCGAGTTACAATACACACAAATGCCATAGAGCATTACAATCCCTGGCAAGTTAAGAGTTAAAGAGATCTAGTAATGGTTAGTGACTTACTTAAAACTCTAGCAGTTCGCATATATACCTTGTTGTATTCCTACTAGTACCAATACACACATGAAACGGGTTTAATTTTTCCGAAATTTATATTCCTTTTGTAAAAATATTTATGGTTGATTTGTTTTTGTTTCTGATTTAAAAGTCTCCGTGTTAGCCTTTCAACGGTGCACACATTGATGGCAATGAGTTAGCTTATGTCACATTACTCGGCCATAATCTTTGGAGTGTTTGCACATCACTCAGTGGGACATATCGGATGAAAGAAAATCACATTTGTATCAACCATTTGTTAGTGTTTGCATAATTAAAACTAAGTTACTAGATCCCTTTAAACACTCCTACTCTCAACAACCGTATGTACTATTACTGCATTAAATGTACCAAAACCGACGTCGTATCAAGATGTGGGATTGAGATTAAGCGGGTTAATACAAAATAATATCAAATTACAATCGATATACATTGCTGGCAAGTCAACAAAGTAGCCTACACTGCATGTACATGTATATCCTATAGTAGCAACGTGTCAATGTCTTGATCACGTGATATGATATTATGATACAGGCACAAGTTGATTTCCATTTCCATCGTAACAATAGTTTGATAATATGAATATAGTATAACAATCACGTGTGCAATTTTGTTATTGTAAATATGTTGCACATTACATGTGTATGGTATATATATTCAATTACAAATTGTTTGAAATCTTATCTCGATAATTGAGAAAGGACTGACCTCGACTAGTATGTTAGTGTAACACATATTGTGTATTCACTTTTTGCTGTGACAGAAATTGCCTTATAAACTTGATGATTAAAAAAAAAACTATTGCTGGTTCATTTGTATCCACTATAATATTCTGTCAATAGTGGTACGTTTTTGTACTATTAGTGTGTTCAACTAAATCCTCAAAAAGTTGTATTCTTAGAAGCGTACGTGCCGGGGGCGGCCCGGGGTATTCATGGTATTATCTTCCATCCATTGAGTGAATTTTATGAAATGCGTAGATTTGCCCTGTATTCAATATACGCACGTTTTTAACTGGTTCACCAATTTTCTTTTGTACGTTTTATGTATTTGCTAAGATATGTGTTTTTGCTTTGAAAAGGTACAATAAAGTCAGTCATAACGCTTATGACTGTTTTCAAAATCGTAATGTTATTATGATTATAGACCCCAATTTAGAAAAAAAAAAAAAAAAAAAAATCAGCACCGGTAATCAGACATTTTAAACAGTTGAACATATTCGTTAGTGCAAGTAGATTAACCCTAATAAGGACGGGGGGGGGGGGGGCATAATGCCCCCCCCCCCCCTCCGCGATTTTTTCGATTGCTCCAAAACGTGGTAAGATGACGCCCCGCTGCTTGGTGACTTTTTTCTTTTGGGTCTTGCGCATATTTTAAAACAAAATTTTTGAAAATCGGACCAACCGTTACAAAGTCCGTGACCTTTTGTCTATGCATGTCAGCCCGAAAATCGCTCAATTTCGTGATTTGTGTACAAAACATATGGAAATATCAGTTTTCGTAAAAAGAGGTATATCATTGGTTATTTGGTCTTGTTAACATTTTATATTGTTTGTTTTGGGGTTCAAAATAGATGAATTATAGTAAGAAATAAAATAAACAACAAAAACAATAAAATACATAAGTAAAAAAACAAAGAAATACATGAGATATTATAAAAACAATAGAAAACATAAGGAAGAACCTGGCTCTTCCAAATTTTTTTGTCGTATTATTATTCCAAATGCTCTAAAGAATATATGTAGTGAAAACCAATGTTTAATTATGAAGAATATATGATTTATGGGTAAAAATATGAATTTTATGACCTTATTTGCTTAAATTACCATAAATATGCAAATTAATGAATTTTTCAAACAATTTAAATGACTATTGTATTCTATACACTTCACTTATCATGTGTGCAAATTTTCACGGCGAGCGGCCGAGATCTTAAGGGGGGGCCATAATGCCCCCCCCCCCCCCCGGCTGTAGAAAGACCTCAAATAGCCCGGCATTTTTAGGGTTAATACAAAAAGGGCAGGGGTCAGATTAAAGTGTAATTGTTTTCAAGTTGTTTTGTCCTTCTTCGGCATGTTCAGGTTTTTTTTCAAGGGAACCTGATGGGTCCTGTGGATTTACTCTACATAAATGAAACGTCTAGAAGGGAACATGTATGTACGTGTATACGAAACGTTACACAAACAAAGGCGCACTTTGGCCTGACCCTATGTTTTCATATCGTATTAAAATAATCTATACAACAGAACTAGTAATACAAAGACATTAGTCCTTGCGAATATTTTGCATATAGGCCTATATACAGATCTACACTCTTAGACTTTATACTGAACATCACAGGTGTGTAGTATACTAAGTATATTCGTCACAAAAATATATATGGTTCAAGTCTTTGACTCTTTTTTTCCTCATAATATGATATCTATCGCATACACAACCGGTATAATAGATCAACACGGTTAAACATATACACTGGGCTCAAAAAGGAACTTATAATTTTTCACATGGTCATGTCTTGAAAATCTGTCCATCAAAATTAACCAAAATGACACACGGGATTACTTAAATATCCTACTCCATTGACATGTCAATATCCATGTATATACTAGTGACTCATTTAAATTGTTCTTGTTTTCATAACAAACCATACCTCAGTAAATTTGTACAAGGGTAAATCAACTTAACAACTTCGAACAAAAGTCATGCGTGCATGTCAACACAAATATAAGTTACCCATGTATAATAGTCGAGGCAGTATAATACGTCGAGTGTGTATATTATGCACACTTTTTGATATATGTATGCAACAGGTTAGTATTATTGTAGAATATAATCGGATTACTTATAATAATGACTTGTATAGGGGAGACTAATTTTCGTAATTAATACAAGGAAAATACATTGGAAAGCGAATAGCGTCGCCCCAATGATCATATTTTAGTATATGGTTTATAATATTATTCACAAAATAATATACATTGTCGTATACATTATTTTAATATTTTGGCTAATAGACAATGCGAGACATGATGGCCACACCAGTCCACAATGCCACTAGTTGGGAATATAGACAGAACAAAATTAAATATACATACAACAATTTATATTCGTGGCACATGTCATGTTGCCCCCCCCCCCCCCCCCCCCCCCCCGCCCCCCAACCTACACACAGGTGAACATTTGCCCAGTTGAGTTCTGGTAAAGATAGTACAGTTTTGGTAAAACTGAATTTTCGTAACTCAAACCTGCACCATTACATTACAAACTAATAGGTATATTAACTTCACCATGCTTGAAAGGAATACAAAATTACAAATGACTAAGTAAAAAGCATGTTATTATTCAAAAAGAGCCGTTAAAACCCAAGAGCGCGCTTAAATATGACACTCACTCAGTTTTTCATTATCTCACACAAAAGTATTTTGTGTAGCGCCCTCTATACCAAAACTCAACTATCCCTTTAACCACCCCGGTAAAAACCCTTTTCAATGTGTTAGACATCTATTTGATATTAAATTACGGTACTACAGTATTATAAGCCAGTGATGTTCTTTGCGAGGTGATCCCCTTTAAAGTTTAAATAAAACAAAAATATTGTTCACACGGGTATCGCATAATCAAATCGGTATTGTAATATTGTATGCTATCGTATTGTAATATGCATGGCATGCCCCCAAAATCCCAAATACATGTATGATACAGAAAGGGGGAAAAACGCAACCAAAAATAAACATAACCTTTGTATGAGCAGGCGTCCAAACGCAGCTTTGCAGGTGTTCTCAAATATCAATTTAGCGTTGGGGATATCTGTATCAGTAGAACTGTTTGCTTAGGTATTGGGGAAAAGAGCTAGGCAGCGTATATTAGGCACCGACCCACCCCCTCCTCACCACCCCCCCCCCCCTTCAAAACAATTAGCATTGAACCATAACTATGACCAGTGTGTGGTAGTCCAAATACAGGTGTACACAATATCAGTTTATCGCCGAGGGTCGTATAATTTTTAATGTATTATAATGTTTGCAATATTATGATAATAAATCAGCTCATGGGAAAAAAATACTCGCAATATGCTATTATATATTAATAATATCAAGCAACCCAAAATAAACATTACCTTCGTATGCTAGTTCAAAATAATACAGGTGTACTTGAATATCAGTTTAATGTTTAGTTTATTACTTTATTCATTTATTGTATTAGTAGTCCTATTTGCAGCATTGGAAAGGCTAGCGTTGTATGACCCGACCTAGCCCCCCCCCCCCCCCCCCCCCCCGCCCTAAACAAAGTAAACCAAATAAAACATCACAACATAAAAAGAATATCATTATTTGACCTATGTGTGGTATAATACAGGTGTACCCAATATCAGTCTATAGCCTAGTTAACAGAACGGTCAGTACGTTGTCAGGAAATGAATTTCGCTTTACAATGCCCCATAAGGTAATATCCAGCGACCCAAAATAAACATAACCTTTGTACGTATACGAACACAGGTGTACTCAAATATCGCTTATTGTGGAGAGGTCGGTCTTTTATAATCGAAGCGAGCGATGGGGCATGCGCAGCGCTCTATTGGTTTTTATTTTCCAATAATGCATATTTGATGGCAAATACAAACAGGGAATCGGTGGCTTTGGCCTTGTTAGGGGAACGGTAAAATGTAGTGGTTTTCTCCATTTATAGAGCTACACGTAGCGTAATTGAAGCAAAGCAGCCGCTATATATTAATTAACGTAATTCGGTTAATAGATGTATGATATCTTAATAACTATATATCCATGGGTCCCGAATTTTAGTAAATTACCTTTTTTCCCCCTAATGGATGTTCATGCTTAATACACTATGTACTAAATCTTCGCCCTTTCAAAGTACCAATATACATAATGGTTAGTACATGACTCTGTTCATACCTTTCTCTCTACCAATGTATCAAAGAAAGTAAATAATCTGGTCAAAGAAATGTCGAAGTTATAATAATAAATGTATTGCAAATAAACATCGTAATTTCGCAATTCAAAGTGGCCTTTAAATTACAATCATTGTTAACGAGCCCTTGCAAACCAAACATTCAAGGTACTTTTTGAAACGCAAAATTATACGGGTAGGCCTACTGCGCATCAAATTTCGACACCATGCAAAGAAGTAATGGCATAATAATAATTTATCACCTACCCCGGTACCCATAACATTACAAAGTGTATAATTTGCTATAAATTAAAGAGTCACGTATAACTATAGTATAAATATGTAAATATTAAAATGTAGCTTCAATACCCCCCCCCCCCCCACCCCCTTCCCTCCCCAAACTAAACAAATATAATTTTGTGGCCACAGTCATACAGACAGGGGTTTACAAATATGCCTTTTGTACAGTTATTTTGGGATTTAAAAAAACAAAACATTAAAAACTCCCCATTTGTCCCACGCCTCCCTCCTCTCCTTAGGCAAATAATATGTACCCATGCACCCACCTGTAGGCTACATTATTCATCAACACACGCACACACCGTCCTGCAACGTACACATAATATGCACTAAGTGCTTTGTATACGGTTTTATGCACAGGGTGGGCGAACCTGGATATTGATGTTGTTGAATAGGGCACTGCGGCGCGGGCGGTGTAAAAGAGAGTGCTGGTAAAAGAGGTTCGGAAATACGATCGAGGATAATTTCTTACTTGTTCCATTCGTCGCTGCGCAGACCCAGGACCTGCTGGGGCTTCGTCTCCGACGACGCCTCGAACTCGGGTTCGTGCTGGAGGAACGGGCATGGCGGACCCTCGGCGGCCGCAAGCCCGATGTTGCTACCGACGAACGCCGAGAAACGCCGTGCTGTCTTGCCGGGGCTCCGGCGAGGTTTTGACGCGGCCTCCGCCGCGCTTATCCATGGCTGCACTCCGCCGATCCCCGCGGCCCCGCGCTCGCCGCACCGTTGCTCGCATTATTCGCGTGCTGTTGTTGTTGGGCCAAGGCGAATAGGTTCAGAGTGCTGTGCGGCTCCAGCGAAAGACCGACGTTTCCATGGCGGCTGAGTAGGGTCGCCCGCCGTTTGCGTGTTGAAGGGTGGGGAGCAGCGAATCGTGTCGCACTCCGATTTACCAATCGTCTGCTACAGGAGATTCATCATTGTGTATTACACCTGTAGAATAACAGAAAGAAAAATGCAAATGTCGTTATTAATTAATCAAACCTGTGTATAGTGTCTACCCAAGGGAAACAAAAAGAATGGCCACTGTATGCAGGTGACCTCTATTATTATAGACAGGTATTATAACATTGTTTTGCTCTGCAGCCTGCAGGGGATCACTTTAGGTCGCCTAATATAGGCAGGTTGGCTGTTGCAGACAGGTTTGACTGTACTGTATCTTTATCATGGAGTATCATGTGATACGAGCATAAACGTAGGATGAACAATGGACAACAATGAATGGGAAAACAAAATCAAATCAGTGTAGTTTAATATCAACACATTTTTTTTAATGATTATCATTATCTAAAGTGTACCCTTAGGCTTAGTTGATATTGTTATGTTATTATTCCATATTAAAGCCACCGTGATGACCATTGCGACGTTGTGAATAAGAAAAACGACAACTGTTAGTGGTTTTGTTTTAGCACAATTGCATACGTTACTTTATTATACATGAGGTTTGTTGATACATATTATGTCAGTCTGTGTGACTGACATCGTGAAGTTAAATTAGATGACGTATTATTTAACTTTTAGTGAAAGGCTACAAAATTACGGTAATGTTAGGTTCCGGAAATTATAAATATGTTGGTGTACGCAAACAATTAATGTAATAGTGGAGCAATTGTCACTGGAGCAGACATAATTAACCATTATTACAAGGTATTACATTTCGGGGTCTATCGCCTCTTCAGTGCATTATGACACGTACACCGTAAATCTCATTTACATCCAGGAAGATATCGACACTGGCAAATATTCACCTGAGAGGGCAGCAATGCAACTATGGCGTTTGGGACGGATTGATTTTGTTCAACGTTGCACATTTTACAAAATTGCATTGATTTATATTATGATTCCGGGCGTATTATCACTGTCAATCACTATAAGCACGCCAAATGCCGTAACTATGGTTACCAGGACCAAGACAGACATGACCAATATGAGGGGCAGTCACATACGCAGGGAGAGAGGGGGGGGGGGGGGGGGGGGGGGGGGTTAGTATTGATTGCTCCGTGTTCATGGTGTTGGAGTAAATGCGGTTTGATTGATTGATTGATTGATTGATTGATTGATTGATGATTGATTGATTGATTGATTGATTGATTGATTGATTGATTGATTGATTGATTGATTGATTGATTGATTGATTGATTGATTGATTGATTGATTGATTGATTGATTGATTGATTGATTGATTAATTCAGTTAGTAAATTAATGAATAAACGAAAGAACGAACGAACGAACGAACGAACGAACGAACGAACGAACGAACGAACGAACGAACGAACGAACGAACGAACGAACGAACGAATGAATGAATGAACAAACGAATGAATGAAACAGTGCAGTTTTAATCGTTTAGCCAGCATATAGATCAGCAGACAGCAATGTCCCCGAGACTCGGTGCATTAGTGTAAACGCATGAATCGAGGTGAGCATACTGCATGGGTGATGTTTAATCATCTCCCAAACCATGCTCGTAATTATCACCCGCTTCCTGTCTTGTTTCCACACGCGACGTGTGGCCTCATGTGGTTAGGTATTTTTAGATCCAAACTAATGTATATCGCCCCTTCGATTTACTAGTATACCGACGGTAGCTGATGTGTGAAAACCTCATGGTAGACGTCTATCACGTTATGCAGTTATGTGTTGCAAACACTATTTCAACATAAGACACTATGACGTAGTGCCGAGGCTCATGGGAGCACGTCCCCCCCCCCCCCCCCACCCCCCCCCCCGCCCTTAAAAAAAAAAATAATAATACTAAATAAATCAATCAATACAAAAATATAAAAATATAGAAAAATAAAACAAAACGTATACAGGGGAACATCCTGTATACAAGAATTTTTTTAAAAATACATAAGAGTAATGACACCCTCTACGCCCGTTCTCTTGATCTCTGGAGAGAACAAAGTACACAATTATCTCACAAAAATAATTATGTGTCGCGATACACAGCCTAAAGTTGCAAAAGAAGGCATGTGCCCTAGCCCCCCCCACCCCCCCCCCCCCTAATCCCCCATTTCCCTTCAGACCCGGCAATATGTACGTGTTGTTACCTGACTGCAGCTTGTTAGCCGGTATAACTTGGATTTAAAAAAAAATTTGTTTGTCATTGTTTGGAACCCCCCCCCCCCCCCCCCCCCAATCAAACCCATCACCACCCCTTTGCACAATTCCTGGCTACACCTCCACGGTCCCCTCCCCATTGATTTGATTGAATTTGATTTGAATTTATTTCCATATTTCACAAATTATATACAATTATTATAAACAAGTAAATACACGAACAAACAATATACTCATATATAAAGTACAGTATTATATGAAACACACGGAAGTATAAGAAACAATATACATTTACATTCATCATCATTAAGAAAGTTATGTTACATAAAGTGAACAGGGTGAAATACGGGGGAACAACAAGAAGCAAAGCTTGTAAAGGTTCCCGAGGGTAGTTGTGTGACATGAAAACAAAATGACTCTACTAAAAGTGCAGAAATAATACAAAACAACAACAAACATTTTACAAAATATATTTAACAAAGTCACACAACAAAAACATAATTGCATTGGCAGCAAGTAGAAAATTGTCCTCTCTCTCTCCCACGCCCTATATACCAATCTATGTAATACACCATAAAAACAATCCTACGAGCAAGTACACGTCGTTCATTATTCATGATTATGTGGTTGTAATTTATATTTATTCGACAATTTCGACTTACTTTTATCTTTAAATGTTTACAGAATTATGATGATAATAATTAAAATATGTTAAACCACAGAAAGTGGTTGAATATTTGCGCTTTTTTAATACATACACACTTGTTGCTTGGATGTTCTCATGCCGTATCAATCATCCATGCATTTTTAAAGTACGTTTTGTGTAAACAAATAATACAAAAAAAACCTGTTTAAAACGGACTGCACCATGTTAATCCTACAACATATTATACAGTTTGTCATTCAGAAAAATTAAAATACAAATAATCAACGTACATCCATCAATCCCCTACATACCGTGGGAAGGGTCCCCCCCCCCTAACGACTTGGTCTCTTAAATAAATTAACCCTACTTAAAAGCTCGGTCCTATAGTTCAAAATGGTGATCAGCGGACGGGTGTAGCGCCCCACGCTTGATGTCTTTTGAATTGAACAAAAACCTTAAAAGGCAAATAATGCCATTGGCGACCGCGTACATTCACAAACATTCAAGACAAACAAAAAACAAATGCAGATTTTATCAAGCGTCTCTCTCCTTCTCGATTATAGCTATATTACACGACATAAACAATTCCGGCGATGTCATTTTTATAACAATTCCATTGACGTTACTTTTGCATTGATCATTATTGCTATGTTATTTTAGGTTCACATCATAAAACTGTAACGATACATCACCTGATACATTCGTTGATGTCCATTTTACAGCTCCATTTATTTATTTATTTTTTTTTCGAAATTGATAAACATTATAAAAGTTCTTATTTTTGTCCTGAAGATGTCAATGTGCTCAAATCATAACAAAACTCCACGATGACGTCCGTAATGACGTATGATTTACCAAAAGCTATAATGTAATATTTATAGAATCACTTTCCTTTCTGGTGACAAGAACAGCGAAGATAACAGAGTACTGACGTGAATTTTGCCAGTCATTTTTTCTCCTCCGAATAACTAGAAAACTGTCTTGAAGATAGCACCTGTCCCTCAAAACGTACTTCATTATCAGCAATTGGAGATGGTTCAGAAATTCAAATGGTCTAAGTGATGTTAATTAAAGTAACTTATATTTAAAGTGTCTAACTCCACGAACATTACTTGGAGCTTCCTCGTTTCTCTTCTACCGTGTTGTTTAGCTTAAGGTAAGAGAATAATAAAATAGGGTTAGATTTTGTCAAAAGACCCTTTAGTATGACGATATCTATCATTCAGCTCAAGAGCATTAATGAACGGTCATAAACCCCATAGACGTCATACAGTAATTCGTTGTAAAAGCTGACGCATATTTTCGCTTTTTTTAACCAGGAAAGCAGTGTTCTTTTTCAATGAAACTTTCACACATCATTCGGACATATCTTACAATGATTTTGGTACAGGATTGAAGTCGCAAATGTCTTTTGGGCAATATCTGATACTAACACCCCCCCCCCCCCCCCCCCCCCCCCCTCGCATAACTTCGCCACTGGACCAGTGAAGCATGCGTATAGCGACCATCTCAAGGGAAACAAGAAGCGTGGCCACTGTAGGCAGGTTCATAGCAGTGTTGTTCTCTGCAAGGGGGTCAGTGTTGGTGACCACTATAGAGTGGTGAAGTGTGATGTCATCTATGACGTCATAATCATCTTTTTTTTCGAATTTTCAAATTTGAACTTCATTTTCAAAAAAGAGCATAAAAAATAATGTCCAAATACCGAAAATCAAATGAATATGTTAAGTATTGGCTGAGATATGCCCATCCGAATGATTTTTTTTTGTCAATAGGCAATCAGTGTTATAGTGCTCTGGTTCATAACTTTATGAACCAGTGCACTATAACTGATCGCCCATGGAAGTAAAATTCATTAGGATGGGCATATCTCAGCCAATACTTAACATATTCAATTGCTTTTCGGTATTTAGACATTATTTGTTATGCTCTTTCTGAAAATGACGTTCAAATTTGAAAATTCTAAAAAAAGATTTTGATGACGTCATGGCTTCTGTACTCTATAGGCACGGTTGGCTACTATAGACAGGTGGCCGCTATGAAAGGCTTGACTGTATTAATTACGTGGCATATTAGCGCACATGCACATTGTCATCGTTTGTCTGAATTACTTGCGGCAAGAGGATGACTATTTAAATTTATTTTACTCGGCAAAAGGCATGGAAAAAAACAACAAGAACGGTTTGGACAGTCAGCAAAAAAATGAATTTTACCCTAGGCTGGTTAAAAATAGACCAATTACTACCCAACTACCAAATCAATCTTACATTGTTACTCTTACGCGCCCATCTAAATACAATAAATGCCTTCGGATGATCAACGCAACCTTGGTAGATATCGACGATCAGTTCGTATTTACCCCTTCCTTACAAATTTGCAAACAATACTGTCATCAATACTAATATAGTTACACAAACGTATACGTTTGCGCTGAACTAAAATGGTTAACTCAATGTCTATACCATATACACTACTCACAACAAGTAAGTAGCCCCCTAGCATTTTTTCATATATCTCAAAAAGTATTTCACCGATTTTGATCATTCAAACGGTAAATGGATGCGCAATTTTATTACGCACAATGTGAGTGGTAAATGGTTGCCATAGCTTTACGTTTTCATCATCAAACAATTAATTTTATAAAACAAAGTACAACAAAAAAGTTACACTTTCAGTTTTATTTGGCATAGTGGGTACATTTTGTATAGGGGTAAACATCTTTATTGAAGATTTCCCGACACACAAATCTATTATGCAATCCACTACTACTGCTGCATTGTTCTTAGTGACAAAAGCATGCATTTTTCTAAAACAATAGGCCTTTCAATATGAAGTTGCTGGGGATTATAATGGCCAAAGTCATGTCCTGTTTTCATCTTTATTGGAGTTGGCCTAATTCACTAATCTGTTATGTAATTCAGTACTACTGCTGCATTGTTCACAGTGGGACCAGTTTTCAAAAGCTTACTCGTGTACAAAATGTACCCACTATGCCAAATAAAACTGAAAGTGCAACTTTTTTTGGGGTACTTTGTTTTAGAAAATTCATTTCTTGATAATGAAAACGTACAGCTATGGCAACCATTTACCACTCACATTGTGCGTAATAAAATTGCGCATCCATTACCGTTTGAATGATCAAAATCGGTAAAATACTTTTTGAGATATATGAAAAAATGCTAGGGGGGTACTTACTTGTTGTGAGTAGTGTATACGGGAACCGGTTGAATCCTGTACTAACTATTATAATGTGTTTATACATGGGGATTGTAAAATTAAATAAGTAGTGAATAGGTTAATAATAATTCATATACGAAAGGATTACCTTAAATCTGTTCCGGATTCTGAGTCATGGATTGACACAGTCGCAGGAATTATATTTGTATACGTAAATGAGAACGTTAGGGTGTAGACAAATCAGCACCGATATATCACGGTGTCCTCCCGGCCACTTAGTTTCCATGGAAACCCGAAGACATAAGGATGGTAGGGATGATCTCCATCCATCGTTCTTAGTTAATTGTGGCGTAGCTATGATACATATCTAAGACGGGCGAGGAGGGTGAGGGTATATCCCAACCGGAACGAAACCGGAACGAACACAGTGTGCTACAGGTGCGAACACTCACCACACTGTGTACACACTGTAAACACACTGTGAACAAATTTCTGAGATACACAGTGTGAGCGCACTATTTTACACAATGTGAACGCAGGAATTTCACACTGTTGCAGTGCGCTCACACTGTTTGTCCACACTGTGAAACATAATGTGTTCACACTGTGTTCACACTGTGGCACATTACGGTCTTTACGGTAGGCATCCCAGTAATTAACCCTGCCCCCCCCCCCCCTTCCGTCACTGCACCCCCTCTCCCTCTTTCCCCCGACTTACCTGCATAGAGAAGAAAATGGCTACGTCAATGATGCCGATAATCGCAGTTAATTTGATGAGCACTTGTTTTCAGAGAAGGTCGTAGTAATATTAAAGGGACTTAGTAACATTGTCCAAATCCCCAAATCCAATTGGAATTCTAGCGGCTCCCTCATACCTTGTTGTATTCGTATTAAAGGACCTAAAGAATACAACGTACTTTGACACTTATTCCATAGTTGATGACTTGAAACATAGGTCTGCCGAAAAAAAATCCATGAAAATAAACATAGTAGTGATTTAAGACTAGTTTTCTGATGCCAAATCTCACTTAGCAGCCAGTTTACGCCCCACCCACATTTAGGGTTCGGAATCGGCAATGTGATCGACATGTGATTGACAATTCATTGGCTTACGTCATGACGCGTCATCTACAGAATTTAGTTCATTAGTCCGTTCTTTAGATGACGTCACATTTTGGCGATTTAAAAGGGGCGTTCCCAGGACAATTAGATATTTACGAATTACCCCAAAATGATTGATTTCATGAGAAATGACTGCCAAATTCTTTTTCTCCGGGGAAAATTACATATAGAGAGCCGAATTGTGAAAATTAGGCCATCTATACGCTGTAGTTCCTTTAACAATAAAAGAAAAATAAAGTTTTCAAAATTCCCTTTCGTTAAAAAGATATTTAAGATTTAAGTGTTCAGACGTTAAATTATCCACTGGACCGTCATAACCATGTACAAAGTGAGTGCAACGAGTTAGTGAATATCACTTTGTATTTTTGCTCATTACTCGGCCATATAACGTCCATTTAAAGGGCATCAAGCGTGGGGATGCTACATAGCGGGTCGCCATTTTGAACTGGGTTAGTTTGCGCGCACCGCATGACACTGAGCTAACGTGCATTACGCACCGTGCGCAACGCGTATGCAAGATGGCGCCGCGCATCTCATTTGACGAATCTGAACTACCTTTAACTTGAAATTGTCACAACAACACCCAGTGGACATATTATATAACAACAATATACATTGTATCAACCACTCATCACTTTTTGCATATGTTAAGTAAACAAAGTTACTAAATCCCTTTAATTTATAAGCTTTGCTTCTTTTCTGTTCCCCTAATATTTCACGTTATTGATTGATTATGTAATGTATATTGTTTATTATACTCGTGATGTGTATTTCATATTGCACTTCATTTATGAATAATTATATCGTGTGTTTATCTTTTTAGTTGTTCATACAAAAATAATTTGTGAAATATTGAAATGAATTCAAATTGAATCAATAAAAAATATGGGGGAAATTATAAAAAAAAATTAAGTGAATACATAGATAGGGGGGGGGGGGGGGGAATTTGACTGCTTATGAAATATGAAAATCCTTGCTCTAAATCACCCTTCGCCCCCTTCTATGAAAGACAGTGGAAACGCTAGTGATTACAATAATCATAGTAAATATGATGAGCACTCGTCCAATTTTCTGATGAGGTTCCGGTATATAGTAACATTGGTATAGGGGGAAATGTACCATAAATATGCATAATATACAGGGGGAGCTCCTTTATGGAACATGAACATCCGTGTTCAAGAAAATACCCCCCCCCCCCCCCTCCCCCCCACCCGTTCCACCACTATTAAAGACGTCAGTAATTTCGATAATCCCAGTCAATCTGATGAGCACTCATTTTGTTGAGACGGTCGCGGTAATAACAGTTGTATGACTGAAATGAATGAATATTTGTATAGTAATAGCGGTATGGGGGGGGGGGGGGGGGGGGTTAAATAGCCCCCGTGTGAAACATGAAATTCCTTGCTCCAAAACTCCCTCGCACAACCCCCACCCCCTCACTAAGAAAGGCACTGGAAACGCCAGCGAGTAAATCTGATGCATGATGAGCACTCCTTGTTTGAGTCGCGGTAGTAAAGTTTGTATGACTGAAATTAATTAATATTCGTACACATGTCGCTGTATAGGTAGGAGGGGGAGGGGGGGGGGTTAAATTGCCCCCCGTATGAAACGTGAAAATCTTTGCTTCAGAACCCCCTCCGCCCCATCCCCACCCCTCACTAAGAAAGGCGCTGGAAACGCCAGTGATTTTGCTAATCCGAGTAAATCCAATGAGCACTCCTTTTTTGAGTCGCCGTAGAAACGTTTGTATGACTGAAATTAATTAATATTCGTATACATAGTATAGGAGGGTTACATTGCCCCGTATGAAACATGAAAACCCTTGTTCCAGAAGCCCATCGCCCCCCCCCCCCCCTCCCCACCCCCACCCCCACCCCTCTCTAAGACAGACACTGCAAACGCCAGTGATTTTGATAATCCGAGTAAATCTGATGAGCACTCATTTTTCTGAGATCGCGATATAAAATTTATGGCTCAGTCACATTTGACACGGCGGCCGTACGGTCTAAATTTTCTACGGCCAATTACAAAATAGGGCTGCCGTAGAATGGTTACGGTCACATGCATTAGCAGTCACATTTGCCACGGCCGCCGCACGGCGTATCTTTAATTTGTGGAGACAGAAAATCTGTGGCTGCCGTACGGCCTTTAAAGTGATGACGCACGGTCGCCTTAGGGCGTCCCTGCGGTTGCTGTAGGTTATTTGAACAAATATCAAGGCAGACGCAAGGCGCCCGCAAGGCGACCGCTAGGCGGCCGCAGGGGAGCCATACGGCAACCGTGCGGCCAGACTGACGCTACAGCTACACCCCTATAGAGTATAGGAGTGGTAGCCATGGCTACGACGTGTATAATTGCTTCGGCGACCGTAGAAATGAAAAAGAGTTATAACTTTTAGTTATAATTCTACGGCGACCCCTACGGCCTGTAAAATATACGGTTACGCCGTACGGGGACCCTGCGGCCACCGCAGATTTTCTGCGGCCGCCGCACGTTTCTCTCAATTTTGGGGGCGTACGGCCGCCGTACGCTCGCCGTAGAGCAAATGTGACTGTAGCATAAGTAACCTCATGCAGTATGCATACATAGGGAATGATTTATTTCCCCCTTATGAAACATCACAATTATTATCGTTAATAATATCACTAATGATATTCGTTTGTCTCGCAATGTAAGGTCACAATTATTGCTCCAAAGCTCCTTCGCCCCACCCCTCCTACCCTCACTAAGAAAGGTACTGGAATCGCCCATGAATTCGATAATCCGAGTAAATATTTGATGAGTGCTCGTTTTTCTTAGAGGTCGCGATGGCAAAACCGATTTGGAACGCTCATGGATCTCCTCCAGGATATATTATCCGTCAACCATTCAACTATGGTGGGAATAAAAGTCTCTGTCATAGAGTTGGAACATGGGAGACGTGCGACTTTGTTTGCAAGTTGGGGGTAGATCGTTCTTTGTTTGCACTGCCCCGCACTGCCCCTGCTAGAAGTCCGGTACATAAACAATTATTATAATTACTAGAGATGTTTTTAATAATTTATCGAGCTGCCTCGAATTAGACAGCAACACGAGTAAAGGTGGTTCGGAGTCGTGAATCAGACGCGCAGCGCCATCTTGCGAACGGATTGCGCACGGTGCGAGATACACGTTTGATCAGTGTTATGCAGCGCGCGCAAACTAGCCCAGTTCAAAATGGCGATCAGCGTTGGAGCACCCCAACGCTTGATGATCTTTAAGAGCAATAAATTGGGTTGCATAAAATAATTGTTAATTCTACTTATGTAAAAACAGGAATATTCATTGAAATTGTTTTTGATTAATTTGGGGGGGGGGGGGGGGGGGGGGGTGTACCAAGGGAAGGGCACGGGACAGTAACTACCCCGCCGCCCAACACACCGAACCCACCCCTTGTTGTAGCCCCCCCCCCCCCCCCCCCCAACCCCGCATATGTTGGCTTTTTTACACCACCAAGTGACATTATTTTTCAAATAAAGTCACGTAATAATGCACAAGGAAGATGACTGTCAAGATAATGGCAAGTATATTCGACAATATGAACTCGTTTGCTAGACGTGAAGTGCCGTCCCATTCAATTTACTGGTGCGTTTGAATACAATTTTGTTTAGCGTTTTGAAACGCATTTCAGAACAATTTTTTGTCTCGATAAGCATTATCTCTGGAGCACGATTCGAAATACTGTTTCTAAGTTAAAGAAGTGTATTAAAACCTACAAGGTACGAAGCCTTGATAATGAAAGGTGAATAGGGTTACGGTGGTGTAAAAGAACGGGTTACGATTATTGTGTTCTCCGCCTGCCACGTCATTTCACCGCGAGTACCTGATAGTTGAAGAAAATGGCCGCCTCCTATGTGGGAATTGAAAGCAGACGACAGTGGTCCATAACATATTGATTATATTTGTAATCGGGAATATTCAAGAGGAAATACGTGACTAGTCTAGCAATGACAAGAATTATGCTCTCATCAGTAAATCCAAAGGCTAGGAGTTCCTTCCCCTTTAACTATTGAAGATAATCACCATGGCAACGTCTGGCTGGGGAAAGCCAAGATAATCTGGGAGGAAAATCTCCACAGATTTCTAGCGGGTTAGACGCAAATTAACTATTATCATGGAAATATATAATTAGCGAAAACATGACATAGTCTTGCAAATTAAAGGGATCTAGTAACTCTGTTGACATGAGCAACCTAAACTGGCAAATGGTTTATGAAATGTGTATTTATGTGATGGTGATACTCATCTGAATGATGTTTGAAAATTCCATGATAAATGAGTGGTATATGACCAAGTAATGAGCAAAAATGCAAAGTGATATTCGCTTAGTAATTGCAGTGACGTTGTACACAGATATAACTTTCCAGTGGATAGTTAAACATCCGAACACTTCAACCGTGAACAAAAGTGAATATCTTTCTAACGAAAGGGAAAGTCGGTAAAAATATTGGCAATACGAATGCAACAATAATATTATAACAAGAATGGACGGCAATAGTTCTAAGTAAGTTTTGCAGATGTTGACAATGTTGCAAACAGTGATGAGTGGTTGATACAATGTATTTTGTTGTTATCTGATATGTCCACTGGGTGATGTGCGAAAATTTCAAGTTAAATGGACGTTATATGGCCGAGTTATGAGCACAAATGCAAAGTGATATTCACTAACTCATTGCACTCACTTTGTACACGGTTCTGATGATCCAGAGGATAATTTAACATCTGAACACTTCAATCGTAAATATCTTTTTAACGAAAAGGAAATTTGAAAAACCGAAACCTGTCCCATGCTTCTTATTGTTAATACGAATACAACAAGGTATGAGGGAGCCGCTAGAATTCCAATTGGATTTTGAGGATTTGGACAATGTTACTAAGTCCCTTTAATAGCAGATGCACGTGTTGACAAAAGTACAACATAATCAGCATCTACACTGCTCCCTCAGGTTAAACAAGCAGTTTGCTGATAACACATTATGGAAATACATGTATACAATTTAATTAGCCTAAAAGAGCCTTCAATAAATGATGCGAAAACATGAATTGATACGGTCTAGCAAAAGGCGGATGAAAATGATAAAGATTATACATTAAAGGCATATATGCGTGGGTTATAATGGGTAGTCAGCAAATTCCAACTTGACTCCACCGTAATCTCTCGAGGTAAACTCACGATATGTGTTGGATCGATCGAAGAGAGGTGCTTCGAAATATCTAAACAAAGGCCTTCTTATGAAATTGCATGCAGCAAACAAATTTCTCACGCTATCACCTAAGGCATCAAACAGCGGCACTTTGAAGTCGGTTGTGGTTAAGCGTGTTACGTGATATTTTCGCTCGTAAACATCTCTGATGGATCTCCATTCGACTAGTACAAACATTCCGAACGCGACTATTTTTGATGCATTTTTGACTCTGGTATTCGGAAGTGGGACAGTTTGCGATCGCTACTTATAACTGAGCCAATGGGGATTACGTACCGTGCGTAAAAGTGCGCAAGATGGATCCACGCGTCTAATATACCGGTCTGAATTCCCTTTAACGTAATCCCGAAAGAAGAAAAAAATGTATCTACAGTCATAACCTCGTGTTAGACTATAACTGTTTTACACATTATGTAACCTATGATTAGCCTAAAAGAAATTTCAATAATTGATGCGAAAACAGGTCATTATAGTCTGTCTAGCAAAAACGGACAAAAATTGTAAAGATTCCACGACGTTATCTTGTAAGAAAATAATCTACATTGTTATCGCTGGTTAAACAAAAACATAACTTTTGCACAACATGAACATTTTAAATACCCTAAAAGAAACTTCAATTATTGATGCAAAAATATGACTTAGTTTATTTTAGCAAAAGCTAACAAAGAAAAGAAAACAATATACATTGATACTTAGGAATAAACAACAGTGATTTGTTTTGGGGTTTACACATTACAGGAATATTTTAGCCTCCAAGAAAACGAACGTATCGATGACAAATCATGGCACAGTGGTCTATAGCAAACGCTGATGAACGTGATACAGATTATACAATGCAACCTTGAAGGAACAACACATAGCTTGGTGCACCAAGATGGTTGCCCGCGGCTAGTATGCTCCCCGGGGAGTTGAGAATGTGTACGAGATAATTGTGCGGGTCTGAACTGTACAGAATGACCAGGGCTAATAATAAGCGCTTAGAGGCTGTCCTGCATTAGGCGCTATACAAATACGATATATAATTTGTATTATTATAGATACCTATAGAGTCAAACAAAAATTAACTGTTTACACAGTATAGGAATACATTTTTATCCTCCAAGAAAATGAACCCATACATGCGAAATCGTGATATCATAGTTTTGCTAATGAATTCGGAAGATGATACATCGGAAGTATTTGTTTCGAAATTATAATAATGATAGGACTGTCTATTACCACGATATGTAATGAACGTGAAATGGACTGGAAAAACAGGTGCGTTTCGGATTTAGACAATTATGATTAAAGGGGGTGGAATAACGGTTGGTAATATCTATAGATAATTATGGCTAACAGGTTGTGCAGTGTGTTGGTTGGTCCCGTGGATGGATACAAGTGGACGTGTCCCATCGGGACGTGTTCCCCCCCCCCCCCCCCCCCCATAATTGATAACAAAAAAGAAAAAAACATCAGGTTGAAAACTGTGACAAAATAAATAAATACATCAGGGTCCCGTTGCAGAAAGAGATACAATCAATTTATTGATTGTAAGTCAGAAACTTTGGGCGTTGCAACCATTCAGATTCGCGCATTTGGAACACATGATCTGACTTGCAATTAATTGTAGCTTACAATCGATTGTATCTCTTTCTGCAACGGGGCCCTTGTGTGTCCCCACGTCCATCGTGCCTTATCATTAAAGCGTTAAAGATGTACTTTTCTGATGTAACGTAAACAATGGAACGACACGCGAGATATATACATTAATATTTGTTTACCTTCCTGATTAGCTATGGAGAAATTATGGGAAAATTCGCCAACAAGAAAATTAACTCGTTGATGCGAAAAGATGTAATGTTCTGATGTAAACGAAAAAAGGGAACACACACTGGGGCTATAGATAAACGGAGATATGTTTTACAGATCATCCAGGAATGTTTTTCATACCTAGCCATTATGAACGAATAATTATGGACTAATTATAGATAAATTTGTCTACAAGAAAATTAAAGGTACACTTGAGTAATGGTACTTCCCGAAATGCCCCATGACACGAAATTGGTTGGTTTTAATTTCATTTGAAAGTTCATTGAATAAAACATGTGAAATGAGAATCTTTCCCTTTCGAATGCTCTCATAGTTGTAAAATTTGATTTCAAAATATTTTATTTATATATCGTCTAGCCAGACGATATCTTGACTTTTAAAAAAAATACATAAAATGCTTATACACTTCTTTCAAAACATTTCAAAAGAGGTTTTTTAAATAGTTGTTGATGATAATCTCTATTTAATCATTATTTTAACAATACATCACATGCACAATTTTGTATGAAAAATGGTTGAAACCAATTATTGTTTAGAGAGCGCCCTCTTGAGTTGTAACGGCTATTTTTGAATGATAACCGGGTTTTTACTTAATCGTTTACCGTTCGAGCATGGTGGAGTTATAACTATTTGTTTGTTCTGTAATGGTGCAGGTTTTGGTTACTAAAATTCAGTTTGACCAAAACTCAACTATCCCTTTAACTTGTGATGTGAACATAATGTACATTTATGATTTAGACCAAAACCAAAACCAAACACACACTGGGGATATATAAACTGACCTTATGGTTGAATGATTATTCATATTATGTTTTCATGCATTTCTGTTCATAAAGCCCGGCGCAGACAGAGCCGACTCGACCCGATCCGACAGGTTTTCAGTCATGCTAGAGTCAGTTTCGCTCAGTCGGAGCCGATTCAACATGTCGAATCGGCCTCGAATGACCTCCGACTGGCTCCTGACTGGCAAAACCGGAGTCATGAGGCAACGCATACTGAGTTAATCAGGCTGAAAACCAGTCGGATCGGGTCGGGTCGGCTCTGTCTGCGCCGGGCTTAATGAACAAATGCGGACATATTATAGGAATATTCGCCTACACGAATATTAACTTGTTGATTTGAAAACGTGTACGGTTCTGATTTGGAAAAAAAAAGTCAATCGGGAATGGAGGGGGTATAATAATGAAAGAAGGAATTATGTTAAAAATGTGTTTGTATATGTGCATGGTTTGTTGTTATTTGATACGCATGTAATCATGGTAATTGGACAACCGAAATGTTGACGTATAAACCACCGGTATCAGGCAACGGACCCTTTGAACCCCTTGGTTAAAACAGATATTAACAAGGACTTTTTTGTAGTAAAAACACAACGATGGTCACATCTCTAATTTAGAAAATAATGATGATACCAAAGATGGAAAGGATAATTCAAGAGAAGATACTGTTTCACAGATGATTATTTTGCGGTTCCTGCTTATATTAGCCTTTACAATACATTCACATATTTATATGCGAAAACGGTTGCTGTTATGACATGTATGATTAGGAAAATAATGACATGGGAGCTGGATAGTATAATATAAAAGGAGATAACGTTCCTCTCTATCATGTTTATTAGGACACGAAGATGGTCATCCGAGGATTCAAATAAGAATATCGTCACCTTTACAAGTCTGCAAGTGGCTTATTATTCTGTCCCTTGTTATATTTTGCCAAAGAGTTAATAAACAGTAATAAATTGTGCGCACGAGGTTCCCGTAGACAATGGTTCCATGTATAACGTTCTTCATTCACATTGACATAGTTGATAACCTTGGTTGACAGTCCGCTCGTTATCTCTCATTTTGAGGATATAATGCGCAAATTACATGAATAATTCTCTTTCGGGATACTTGCATGTTGGTCACCATAGTAACAAGAAATCACCTGAATGATCATTTTTACTGTATATAATGCATCACATTGTCCACCTGCGGAGAGGGGCCATTCACACTACCATAGGTCCTGAGGTGAAAGCCTTTATGTGAAGGTTCTTCTCAATGCCAATGAGCCGCTTGCAATGAATGCTCCCCAGGGAGTGGAGATGGAGCACACTGTGTGTTGGTTTGCATTGTATCCTATGACCGGGGTAATACTAGTGTAAAGCGCTATATAAATCGAACCTTGTATTATCATTATTATTATTAGTATAGTAGTAGTATTTAAAAAAAGACCGTCGGTATTCATAATTATGTGTACAGATTTTTTGCATTATCTTATGTTTATTAATTCAAGATTATAGTAGTTTCTTTGGGGTGTCACACCATCAAGCTTCAGTTTATACTCTTATGTTGTTGAACTATTATTTAACGCTAATTCACAAACCATATTAAAACACACATTAATTTGTCGTTATATAATTATAGTTGTATGCAAATAAACATTTTTGCGATATGTCTGTTGTGAACCATATTATGCTGAATAATATTTTGCAAAATTATTATGTTACAACTTTTTTTGAAGAAAGTTGCCGCGATCATCGGACACACTCACAATCGATCCGCACGTGCTATGCACTTTCCACTCCCTTCTAGGATAAATTAGAGTAATTTATTATGTCGTGTTTGTTTTCTTCTTCATTCGGCGTTCACACTAGACAAGATTCTTGTCGAATGTATCGCCCTGTATTCCCCATCTTCTATCCTGTCGATATCCTCCGCGAGAAGTTTGCAATCATCATCCTGTCGATGGGTGCGCCCTGTCAATATCGCTATCGCGCACGGGAGCAAAACATTATTTTATGCAATGATTTTCGAGCGTCCGTACGTGTGTTAACACTGTGTGTATTAATTGTGTATGTGTCGGTTCCGTCGCTCGCTCCCGCGGAAGATGAAAACCACGAAGACAGCCCAGGAAGTGGGCTACGTTCACACTGGTTTGAACATTTGTTTGCAAAAAAGACTAGTCTGAACGGGCCCACTGTCCACCTGTGAATAGATCAAGTAATGTGAAACGAGGGTGTCAAATTGGAAGCACACGTTGCTGCGGTTACCTGGTATTGGAAAGTGAGAGAAATGTTTCTTATATACCGACCTTACTTCTTGCCGGGTTACGCGATTCAAAGATTCACAATGCAATAATTCTTTATCGTGAGTTGTTTGTTTTGTCTTTGTTTGTTTGTATGTTTTGTGATGTTGTATGAATATTACAGTCACCTCCGTATGTACACTGGGCCCAAAAAGAAACTTATATTTGTTCACATGGTCATATCTTAAAAGTCTGTCTATCAAAATTAACCAAAATGACACACGGGACTACTTAAATGCCCTACTCCAATGACATGTCAATATCCAAACGGTTACCTTACTGACAGAACTGAAAAACGCACTGACATGGAACCGCTTCATGTATCATATGTCACAGTCTGGACATTTCGGCAACAGAGTTTAAGGCAGGTGAGGAAGTCAAAACAAATTGAAATGAACGTAATGTCGGTTACCCAAACACAAACATCAATAGTGGTTGTGTCCACCATGTGCTTGGAATCATTCAGTGCATCTGCTACGCATGCTGTCTACCAGGTTTCTGATACAGGCTTGGGGAGATTGTTCCTCTCTTCCTGTAGAGCTGCTCTGAGTGTGTGCATTACCAGGCGGATTGCCCCTTATACTGTGACATGTGGTCCCGGAAGTTGTTCCATGTCAGTGCTTTTTGCGGTTGTGTCAGTCGGGCAATTGCTTGGTTACTGACATGTGTTTAGAGTAGAGTATTTAAATAATCCTGCGTGCCATTTTGGTTAATTTTGATGCACAGGATTTTAAGATATGATCATGTGAAAAATTATAAGTTTCTTTTTGGGCCCAGTGTATGTTATCATTGTAATATTTTAAATACTCCTCTATAAGTAGGCATTTTGACTCAGTGAAATCGGGTAAGCACAAAGTAAGTTACCCTTCTCAAGCAAACATGTCTGGCAAAATGATAAATATTTAGTTTTTCAATTATACTGACGGTTTCGTTTTAGTAGCTAAAATGCAGTTTAAACAAATTAAATCCTAACAATCCCTTTAATTTGTGAGGATGTCCCCTATCTTGATTTCGAGGTGCTCGATATGTTCATATCTCAATGTGATTTCAACAGGAATTAATCATGAATACATATAAAGTAATCAGTCGAAGAAGACACTACAAAATATATTCGGCTGGGCACTTCACACGATGTCAAGTTGAAGTTATTCATTAACTTTTAAAAAAAAATATCGAAAGATGCGTGGGGGTTCTACACTCTGCAGATTGCCATGTTGGCTAGTTTATACACACAACGTATTAAGACTGAGCTAAGCAAGGCGTTCGCAAGATGGCATCCGCCCGCGCAGCTTAAGCCCGGTGCAGACAGAGCCGACTCGACCCAATTCGACTGGTTTTCATTCGGATCGGCTCAGATTTCAGTGCCTCGCGACACACATTTTGCCAGTCGAGAGACAGTCGGATGCCAGTTGGGGCCAATTCAACACGATTAATCGGATCCGACCGACCGGGCCCAACTCTAGCCTGATTGAAACCAGTCGGATCGGGTCGAGTCGGCTCTGTCTGCGCCGGGCTTTACACGAATCCGAATGGCCTTAAAATAAAAATTAAAAATGCGAATGTTTATGTCGTTGTGTATTTCGTTTTAGTTATACATTCTAAAATGTAAAAGAACGGCGTGAATTTTGTTTTAAATTTAGTAACATTGTCAAATTTGAAGAAAAAAAAATTAACGAAAACTCTAGCGGACTGGAGCAGTATTCGGTTTTCAGAATTTCCCTTTCGTTAAATAATATTTATGATTACAGTATTTGGATTTTTCTTTGCGCACAGTTATAATTACTGAGTACAAAGAAATTGCATTTATGCCACTTTGCATTATCGCTCATTCATATGACATTTCTTTACTGTGGAATTTACACATCACTCAGTTATGTCAGTTGGTAAGACAGATCACAACAATACAAATTTCATCAAATATTCATCAGTTGTTGCACATATTTACGGGGGCTGAGGGCGATTTTGCCCCCTAATTTTCAAAATAGCCCCCTAAATTCAGTAGGTAGCCCCTTAAATTTACCATAGGGTATTAAATGTTAAATATTATGTGGTATCCATCAGATTGAAAAAGTAGCCCCCTAAAATAAAAACCAAAATAATTCCTGCATTCAACAAGGTTACTAGATCCCTTTAATAATAATAATAATAATTATAATACTTTCAGCTCAGAATTTTAGATAGCGCATTATAACCATACTGGTTCCCCATGCGCTTTACACAATTACAACAATATTCAAATTATACATACAGTTCTAAAACAAAAACAACAACAACAGTTTTGATGCGCTATCTGAACATGCTCTCAGACATGGCTGGAGGCATACAGCAATAATTTGATTTCGCGTGATGGGTGTATTTCGCTAACTATAATTAATGGCAATAAAACAAAAAGACTGCCCAGGGACGAGTAATAACTACCCCGAAATTAAATAACAAACAAGACAAATGTCATTAAAGTGATCCATTAACTTTGTAATTTTCAAACAAAATCACTAGGAGCTTTGACACTTCTTGCCGTGTACCTTTTTGCTTAGCTTATGGTAAGAGAATAATAAAATGTTTTTTGATTTTTTTTTTAAATGTCTCTCTAACTATGAGTATGAAGGTATATAAGATTGATTGAAAGCGTTCCGGATTGCCTTTCGATTGTAGTCTGAAGTATCCGAATTCATGTACTTCGATCGTTCATAGTATCCGAATCAGGATGCTTAAATTAAAGTGATAGTACAGTTTTGGTCAAACAGAATTGTAGTAATTCAAACTTGCAAATTATCATTAAAAAACTAACAGCTATAGGTCAATGATACTTGAATGGTAGTAAGATATAATATACGCGGTTAAGTTTATTACAGGGCTGTTTTCTTTCAAATAGCAGTCTTTAACACAAGAGGGCGCCCGCCAGACACCTCAAGTTTCAACATTTGTTACGCAACAACTGTGAATGTGATGCTTGGTTAAATAAAATATTCAATAGGGAGATCATCAACAATAATTGTTAAATAATGTTGGTAGATTTTCAAATATTTTGTTGTAGGGAAAGTTGGTCCCCCACAATTATTCCAATCTGATATACTTATGAATATTTCAGCTGTTTCCGAACCTATTTTGATCAAAATATAAAGTTGATTATATCTTTATATTCGTGTGCTCTTTCAATTATTATACTCAGATTTTCATTACCTCTCAAAAGAACAAAATTCTTGAAGCGCCCTCCATACATGCCATACCAAAACTGAACTATCCCTTTAACTGTATTGATCAATAATCAATATGCCTACATTATATACATGTATATATAATTACTCATCAATATAACAGTAACATGTTATATAGATGATAATATTCGTTATATATTACAGATCACTCCTATCGTTCTATCCCCTTGTTCGGGTTGTTTATTATCATTATGCATGATTGCCAATATTCACAATCCCTGCCCAAGGCGAGTGACTGTCCTCCCATTTCTCCCGTTTTCTCATTTTGTATTATTACGTTAATAGCCGTGAAATTGGTCCAAAAAAATGGCAGTAGAAATGACTGACCGTGTTGTACTAGAATCTCCCGCTCCTAAATTAAAGGGTTATGGTAACTTTGGTGGCATGTGCAAAAACTGACGAGGTGTTGGTAAAATTGCAAGTATGTATGTGATCTGATAGGTATACGACCGAGTAATGAACAAAAATGCAAAGTAATATATTCACCTACTCATTTCACTGTATATGTGCACAGTTGATATTCTCAACTAGAGAATGTTAAATCCGAACACCTCAATCAGAAATATCTTTATATCGAAAGAGAATTTCGGTACACCGAAATATTCCCCGGTTTCTATACTGGTAATACAATTACAATGAGGTATGGAAGAACCGCTAGAGTTCTAAGTGAGTTTTTAGGATTTGGTCAATGTTACTAGATCCCTTTAATGTCGGTGAAATTGGTAAAAATGGCAGTAGAAATGACCATGTTATAATAAAATCTCCCACTCCTAAATTAAGTGAAATCACCGGGGGCGATCAAAACTCTATTTTTGAAAGTGGAAGAAAATCTGACTCGCTTTTATTGAAGCAATTCTCCGGAGGCCGTGCACTAGTTGCTAAATATGCGATAAAAAAAAGTAGCACACTATGTACATACACATATTCTACAAACATACATTTATTATACACAGGTAGACACATACTACGCAAAGACATACATCACAAACTGACGCAAAGCCTAACACTTCAAACCAACAAAACATATATAATTTGAACAAACACAATTATAGCACAATAACACGCACGCACACAAGCACGCACATACGCATACGATTGTATTATTTTACATGATCAGACACATACATACAACCACTCACATGAAAAAATACGCATGCACATTTTGACTTTGTGTGTGTGTGTGTGTGTGTGTGTGTGTGTGTGTGTGTGTGTGTGTGTGTGCGTGTGTGTGTGTGTGTGTGTGTGTGTGTGTGTGTGTGTGTGTGTGTGTGTGTGTGTGTGTGTGTGTGTGTGTGTGTGTGTGTGTGTATGTATGTGTGTATGTGTAGCAGGACTTAGTTCTTTTTATCTCTATACAATAACCTCCATTTGTTTTTTATTTTATGGAGTGAATTAAATATACAGTTGATGTATTACTGTTTATGTATGTATTAAGGCAGTTAATTTTAATTTATCTTTCATTTAGACTGTAATTATTCTGTTCTCTGTTAATAAATAAGAAATTAACATTGGAAATATATTGGTTATCTATATTCAAGTGTATATATACTTTAAAGGAATACAAATCACTTTAAAAAAGAAAGTTTGCGCGCGTGTATGTGCATATGTAAGTGCGTGTGTGTACGTAAGTGTGTTTGCTTTATTAGTATCTAATTCCGCTTGAACAATTTAAAACAGGTTTAAATATAATTAAGCACGTGAAAAGAACTTCCTACTAAATTGACAGTGTTTTCTTCGCTTGGTATATCCTTCACTGACGCGCGAAGATGCAAGAATGCGTCTCTAGATAAAAGGCCCATAGTCACATATAACCGGATATTGTTAACGGACGCCCGACGCGAAATTTTCGAAATCAAATTATCCGGTGGTAAAAGTCGTTGCTCCATGTGTACAAGACATTCCACCGGACAGAACAACGTATCTACCGCCTGTCAAGAACCGCATACGAACGGAAACGAACGGATTGAAAATGTAGCTCCCAGTCTACGTTGGGCGTCCGTTTACGCTATCCGGCGATATGTGACCGAGCCTTTAAACACAGCGATTGAATAAATCATACGCGTAAGAGATTCCGTATAATTCCTGACGTCACTGCTATTCCGCGTTTCTGGTCGAATTCTTCGCCAGCTGCTGCATATATACATAAAATAGAAGTACAACCCAAACAAACGTAATCTGTTTCTTTCATCCAAACGATAACATCTCGCTATTTTAGAAGATTGATTTTTCTTCCTTTTTTTTTGTCAATTCGAGTTCTCGTATTTTACTGTCTAGTTTCCTTACTTTTTTTCTTCAGGGGAATGTCAAGTTTTGGTTTAGACCGCGCGCTTCAAAGCTTGAATAGATCTCAACTAAATCGAAAAGCGTTCCGGAACGCTGTTCAATTCAATCATACAAATAAAAGAATATATTTTAAAATTATCAAAACCTATATTATTATTGTGTTACCATAAGCCAAACAACAATGTACAAGAGAAGAGTGAAAGCTCCAAATTATTTTGGTTGCATTTTCACAAAGATAATGGATCACTTTATAATGGTGTATCAAAATGTTCAACCTTCGGATGTTCGTTTTACAAAAGTTTCTCCAAACTCCAAATTGTTCGTCATCATTTTTAAAGTGATCCATTAACTTAATATTTGTTTTCCCAAAGTAATATTTGGAACTTCAATCATAGATTCAATAATTATCATTGTGAGATTATTGAGAATGATATTAGATATTTTTGTAGAAAAATAATAATATTTACTTTGTGAAAACAGAGAAAATAAACGTGTGATTTTATCCCAATCGTTCGCATGAAGTATCCGAATTCGGTTCCTATGGACGATCGAGTATCCGAATTCGGATATTCTTGAGTACAGTCACAAACGTCTATAGACGCTTTCAAATTAAATCTATATCTCTATAATAAGGGAAACATTTGACAAATCAAAACCGAATTAATTCTCCTTTCGTTACCATAAGCCACACAATAAGGTACAAGAGAAGTGTAAAAGCTTCAAGTTATTTGGGTTGAATTTTACAAAAGTTGGATCATTCACTTTAATGTAAACACGTGACACATTTAGGTTAAATACCATATGCTGAATTGCACAAGCCAATCGTCTTAATTGACATCATTTTTATGTCAATATGAATAATTACGATTGTTAAAAGAAGGCCTATACCAGCAAAACATGGTAATTTAATGTTTGTTTACAAGTATAATTACAATAAAACTATTCGATGTTATTTGCCTACTCATCAACCCTATATATAATAAAGTTTACCATAAATAGTTCATAATAAAAACAAATTAGGTACCCGCACAATTGTTTGTTTCTATAAGGAATGTATACGTTTGTGAAAAATTAATAACCTCGCACGGTACAGTTAATGAATGAAATATTTTCTTTAAATATATGTTTGTGAGTATCTGTATAGATATTGTCTTTAAAAGTGTGATCATATGTCATGTTGATGGGTTTATGATTGTTTGAATTGTGCATGTTTTTGATTCACTGATGATTTGTGTAAATGTTGTTTTATCTCATTATTGTTAGCGTGTGCGCATGTATTTGATATCTTTATGACTTTGGTTTGTATGTTTATATTATATATTGATGGTGTATATGTGCATGTTATTTATCTCAAATAATTGTTTGTACGCGTATGTGTTTTTATCCAATAATTCATTATGTCTGTGTTTGTGTGTTATTATTAAAATATTATTCGATTGATCTGTGTGCGTCTTTTTATCCAATGGCTGTGTGTGTGCATATGTGTATCTGTGCGTTTGTATAATGTTCGTTACTTTTTGGTTGCATGTGTGTGTAGTTGTATCCAATGATTGTCTGTTCGTGTGCATGGTTGTATTGTTGTACTGTTGTATTGTGTGTGAATGTTTGTTATCCAATGGTTTTTCATGTGTATGTTTTATCCAATGATTTCTTGTGTGCATGTATGTTTTTATCAACTGATTGTTTATGTATGTGTGTTTGTATTCATCCAATCGATTGTATGTGTGTATGTGTGTGGGTTTAACCCCCCCCCCCCCCCCCTTTGACCAAAAAATGACTGTTTTGGGGGGTTTGAACCCCCCTTTTCAAATTTTTTACTGGTCTCGAGACCAAATTTTAGCGGTCTCGACCACCTTGTGTGCATGTATGTTTTTATCAACTGATTGTATCAACAGGATTCTCAACCACTGGGTCTTGGTCTCGGTCTCGAAAATTGTGTACCGGACCTGGTCTCGGCCTCGAAAATGTCGAGAATTGGCGGTCTTGGCTGCGAAAATTTTCTACGACTACCCCCCCCCCCCCCCCTGCTTACAAGATTCTCAACCACTGGGTCTTGGTCTCGGCCTTGAAAATTGTGGACTGGACCCGGTCTCGGTCTCGAAAATTGTGAAGGTACTTGGTCTCGGCTGCGAACATTTTCTACCGACTACCCCCCCCCCCCCCCCTCCTCCCCCCCCCCCCCCCCCGCTGACAGTTTGAGGAAAAAGCAGTTTTTAAAAACATAATGGGACATAGTTTACAAAATAAAGAAATACATAAGATGCCCCCCCCCCCCCCAAACCCCTCCTTATAATGTGCATGCCACACAACCAGTCCGACCACGGTTCACCTCTGGAAATATCCATTTAAAAAGTTAGGTATTGCCTGATTTATGGAGTTCTGGGTATCTAATGTAATACAAATAAGTTGAAATTAAAACATAAGGGTATATTTTTTCTTTACAAAATGAACAAAACATAAGGTGTACCCCCCCCCCCCCCCCCCAATAATGTGCGTGTGCACGATTTGCCAGTGGCTATCATGGTTATAGCCATTTAAAAAGTCAGGTAAAGCCCCCCCCCCCCCCCCCCCCAATAGTTTGAGATACAACAATAATAGTACTTATTTTACAAAATAAAGAAAAACAACCTAAGGTGGCCCCACCTACAAATAATGTGTGTGTTCCACCCAAACAGTACGACCACAATTCGCCAGTGGTTATCATGGTTATAGCCATTTAAAAAGTCAGGTATACTGAATGTTTGACATTGTTTGATGGAGATGTGGGTATCCGATGTAAAGTCAGATATACTGCCTGTTTGACATTGTTTGATGGAGATGTGGGTATCCGATGTAAAGTCAGGTATACTGCCTGTTTGACATTGTTTGATGGAGATGTGGGTATCCGATGTAAAGTCAGGTATACTGCCTGTTTGACATTGTTTGATGGAGATGTGGGTATCCGATGTAAACTCAGGGGAACGAAACTGAAGTTGGGAGACAGTTTGTATTATTTCGCTAATAATTCCATGCGCAGCGCGGATCAGGAAGTGAAATATTGGTTACACTATGGGAATATTAAAGGGAATACATCAACAGAGTGACGTTTCTACGACAGGGCAGCTATAGTCGAGGAAATGCTGTTGTTGTTGTTGTGTTTTCAGTTATTGTCGGTATCATACAATTGTGAATATTCGCGCCCCAAACATTGTATTTGTTTAATATATGTTTTAACAATATCATTATCAATGCTACTTTCCAATTAAATGTCAATAATTTAATTCGATAAGGAGGAAACTTAAAGAGGCTGTCTAGACCCCCCCCCCCCCCCACAGTAACCAACTTTTGTTAATTGTGTAAATGATATACTTCTCACGCTCCTCTCGTTCTTTCTACATGTATATTAATAATAAAATGGGGCTATGTTATAAGTCAACTGTGACTTTTAATAACCCCCCACATTTTCATAATACACATGTATTGTTACTTTATTTTTTTAATTTGTCCCCTTTTATCCTTTGTAAATAATGACATGTAAATATTTTGACGATGTGGAAAATAAAGATCAATTCAATTCAATTCACACACACACCGACGTTATCTCCTCCGTCTTGGGGGACATAACAACAAATTCAACTTTCTTGCCTTTATATAAGAATAGATGTTGAACCGATGTATTACAAATTATGCGGTGAGTATTTTGCTGTATTAATTGTTTAGACACCTCCAAACCATGAGATAGAATTTCAGAAGCGAATGGTAACATAATACAACACGTATATGATTATATAATAGGGATTCTAACCTTGGCCGTGTCTCTCGGATGGTGACGATAAAGGGCGGTCCCAGACGTAAATACTCATAATTGGCTGAACCGAACCAACCACCCTTATAATATTAATTATAATAACAATAATACAGTTCTTATACAGGGTGCCCCCCCCCCCCCCCCCCAAAAAAAAAAAAAAACGGACCGGGGCACTTCCCAAAATAAAGCAACATAATGATTATGTCCATCGGATAGGGTGTCTTTTCCAATGAAAAACGATACCAAGATCAGTCCTTTTGGTCGTGTAGTTTTTGTTTTAGGGCGCTCTGAGTGACACCATGTCAGGTTCCCTTTTTTGTCAATTTTTACCAAGTCAATGCCTGATAAACCGCACTTACTGCCTGTCATAGCATTCGAACAACGAGCAATACGCGCGCTATTGTTAGTGTGCATTCAGCCGTGTGCCGAGAGAATGGGCATGGTTGCCCGACGCTATGACGAGCACAAACTTGGTAAAAAATTGACAAAAATGGGAACCTGACATGTTGTTACTCAGAGCGCCATAAAACAAAAACTACACAATCAAAAATACTGATCAGGGTATCGTTTTTCATTCGAAAAGACACCCTATCCGATGAACATAATATAGGTTTTCCCATTCATTTTAACACTTTTGTCATTCAATTTCATTAATTCGTCATTCAAATTCGTCCCGAGGAACCACCAGAGCGGAAATCCCAACTTCAATTTCGTCTTTCGTCAATCAATTTAACACAATCACCACACAATTTAGTCATTAGGCACACATTTTCGTCAATTGCAAATCAAATTCGTCAGTCACAGTTGCTGAACACATAAAAGCGAAAGCAATTTCGTCAATTGGCAACCAATTTCGTCAAAACTCCATTCAAATTCGTCGTATGTATTTAGGAGGTAATTTTCTGTTATAAATTGTCTTGATGTAATTGTTAAATTGTAACATTACTTATATAGGGGGTAACACACACACACATACACACACACACACACACACACATACGTTTAAAACATATCTTCATTCAATTATATATTTTTTGTATAGAAATATATGTAATGTTGTTATGTTTTGTTTTATATATTTTGTAAGAGATTTGAAGTAAATCAAACTGGACTTTTTATTTATTTTGTTTCATCTTGATTTGGAAATAAAACAAACAAACACACAAACACACATCACACATCACACACACACACACACACACACACACACACACACACACACACACACACACACACACACACACACACACACACACTGGTTTTCCTATCCCAACAAAAGGCTATACCACCTGACGAATTTGAATGACAAATTCACGAAATTGTTTGCACAATGACGAAATTGAACTTAAAGCGGACCAAAACGCATAACACAAAGCAATCTGTGTAATAAGACCTATATTCACACATTTCGAATATCCCTGAATCACCCGAAACATGAATTCGGTTGAGGAATGGGCATAGTTTATATTTTGCTATCACGGGCTCTTTATGGATGCTCTGAGCGGCGCCATGATTTTTGTTTTCCGCCCAAACGTGACGTTGTCATGGACTGACGCTTATTGGTCTAGCCAAAGGCGATTTAACTATTAGTTTGATAACTTATTTTTATGAAAAATCGGAGCGAACAAAAAAAACATTGCACTGCTGATAGCTTATTTTTTTAAATCTAATTATTTAGTATATCTTTTATTTGTTTCTACTCTGATTATATGTGAAGTATGATAGTATATTATTTTCTAGTCAGAACGAGGGTGTTCATACGACATTCGAATTGTATGATATCAACGAGCGCGTACGCGTTCGCAATCCTCCAAAACTGTAATATGTTTGCTACTTTTAATTCAATAGTTGTACTTCGAAATATCATGATATATATCGATAATACTGTTACAAGAAGTCATGCATTTATTTCCACCCTAGCGAAGCATAATCTAGACTACGATCATTTATTATTCTGATATGAATCACTGTATAAGCAACTAAATTGGCCTTAGACCGAGAACAATGCAATCTTGATACTACAGCTCAATTGTTTAGGTGAAATAGTGGGGTAAATTCATTTCTTAAAGCGGTCACCTGGTAACCATAGAAATACGTGCCTACACATTTCATTCACTCTGCAAGCCTTTGTTTTGTACAGCAAAGAGGTATAACACCCCTTCCCAAATCAAAGAAAAGGAATGTTTGGTACGCATCGGTAGCTGGAGGCGTGTTAGAGAAAATCGAACGTGCTCGCCGCAAGTACTTATACAACAGTGTGCACGTCTCTGCTTACGCCAACACAATTGTTACCATGGCAGCCTCTGACAATTCCGTCAAAAAGCTATAGGTATACTGGCTAAGTAACCATATTTAGTCATATTTCCACACTGCCCCCTCTGAAATGGTCGTTGGTTAATATATTTTCTTTATACATATATACTTTTTTATTTGACCTGTGATTCTACAAAGACAAAATTGTCTCTTCTTTTAACATGATCATGAATGTAATTTTGGTGCTTAGGTCCAAGAAAACGTCATATCTTTGCTGGGGACTGCACAGAAAATGTAAACATGGCCACTTCCATGTTCGTACGGGACGCCGCAAAAACAAAATTGTTCTGTCTCTTTGAGTGATTGGTGTGGGCTAATCGGTGGGCCATTTCTTATGATTTATATATCAAATTAAACTTCTCGGTGTTGCGAACGAAGTAGTACATATGAAATGCTATCATTTTGGTTTCCTTTAACATTCACCACCCGCTCAGTGGCCGAGACGAATTCCAATGACAATTGACGATTTTGAATGCGAAATATTTGAAATTGGTTGACCAATGACGAAATAGAATGACCATTGACGAAATTGAAGTTGGGATTTACGCTCTGTTGGTTTCTCGGGACGAAATTGAATGACGAATTAATGAAATTGAATGACAATAGTGTTAAAATGAATGGGAAAACCTATAGTTGTGTTACTTTATTTTGGGCCACCCTGTATAGCGCTAAATACATAAATTATATATATTACCCCGGTCATATGATACAATGCAAACCAGCGCACATTGTGTGCACCATCTCCACTCCCTGCGGACCCTTCCTTCCAAGCGGCTCATGGGCATTGAGAAGATCCTTCACATAAAGGCTTTCACCTCATACCGGGTCCCCATTTATACACCTGGGTAGAGAGCAGACATTGTGGATAAATTGTCTTGCTGAAGGACATACGCGGTGGGCAGGGTTCGAACTCGGGACCTCACGATTGGAAAGCGAGCGCTCTACCAATCTTGCCACATATTAGGTGGAATTGCAACCCATTTGATTAGTCGCCCTTGGCAGGCGTTCCTGACGTTCAGAGGGCGAAGTCTTGTCAAATGACGACTATATTGATTGCGGATAAATTATGAAGATAGATAAAGAGGAAAGATATAGCTACGTAGATAGAGAAAATGGCAGCAAATTCATTAGCATGCTCATTGAAAGATTGGACATGTACTTTATCATGTCCATCAAGACTCTCGTAGTCCTTCAACCTGTCAACAGACCATCAGACTGTTAGAAGCGACTAGTGGAAGAATATAACGGGTGTATTTAACATTTAAAGGGATCTATTAACTTTGTCGACGTGTGCAAACAGTGGGGAATGGCTAATACAATGTGTATGTTTGTGGAATGATATGTCCACTGAGTAATGCGTGGAAATATGACCGAGTAATGAGGGAAATGCAAAGTGATATTCGCGAACTCATTGCACTGACTGGGTTCACAGTTATAACTTTCCAGTGGATAATTAAAAAAATCAGAACACTTCAATCGTAAATATCTTTTACCGAAAGGGACATTTGAAAAACAGAAACATGTCCCATGCTTCTATTGTTAATATGAATACAACAAGGTATGAGGGAACTGCTAGAATTCAAATTGGATTTTGAGGATTTGGAAACTGCCGTGAAATTGGCAAAAAGACTATATTGATCGTTTATCACGATATAACAAAAAATATATAGATACAAATCTACGTAGATACAAAAAGTTGCAGCCTACTCAATAGCATGTACATTGAAAATTAAATTATTGTACTATAGGTTTTCCCATTCATTTTAACACTTTTGTCATTCAATTTCGTTCCGAGAAGCCGAGAATGTGCCAATGCCAACTTCAATTTCGTCTATAGTCGACCAATTTCACAAAAAGTCCATTCAATTTAGTCATTTATCACACATTTTCGTCCAGTACAATTCAAATTCGTCAGTCACAGATGTGTTCAGCAACTGTGACCGACGAATTTGAAATGTAATCGACGAAAATGCGTGACGAACGACTAAATTGAATGGACTTTTTGTGAAATTGGTCGACAATAGACGAAATTGAAGTTGGCATTGGCACATTATTGGCTTCTCGGGACGAAATTGAATGACAAAACGACGAAAATGAATGGGAAAACCTATACTAACTACTCCATGGGGCCCCGTTGCAGAAAAAAAGATACAATTGATTGTAATAACAATTAACTGCAAGTCAGAAAATAATATACGCAATTAAACCAATCAGATTTGCGCATTTAGTCACATGATCTGACTTGCAATTAATTGTAACTTTACAATGATGATCGATTGTATCTTTTTTGTTTGCAACGGGGCCCATAATAGAGTGGTGAATTGTGATGTCATAAATGATGTGATACACATTTTTTTTTTTTTTTTTTTCAAATTTGGACTTCACTTTCAGAAAGAGCATAACAAATAATGTCCAAATGCCGAAAATCATAGGAATAGGTTAGATTTTGGCTGAGATATGCCCATCCGAATGATTTTTTTGTCAATGGGCAATCTGTGTTATAGTGCACTGGTTCCTAAATTTAGGAACCAGTGCACTATAACACCGACTGATTGCCTATTGAAGTAAAATTCATTCGGATGGGCATATCTCGGCCAATACGTAACTTATTCCTTTGATTTTCGGTATTTGGACATGATTTGTTATGCTCTTTCTGAAAATGAAGTCCAAATTAGAAAATTCTAAAAAAAGTGTTTTTATGACGTCATGGCTTCTGTACTCTATAGACATCTCTCTAACCCAGCCCCTCAGCATAATGTCATAAACGAAATAATGTAGGCAGTAGGGGGATGAACACCTTGTCATTGTTGACCTTGCCAGTCGGTCAATGCCAATCAAAACCGAGGGCTTTCGTCAAAAGACTGACATATTGATCGTGTATCATGATAGAACGGAAATGATAAAGATACTTATTTGCCTTAAAGGGATCTAGTAACATTGTCCAAAGCCTCAGAACTTACCTTGAAAGATAGTGGTTCTCTCATACCTTGTAGTATTCGCATTACCAATATAGAATCACGGAACGGGCTTTTTTTTTGAATTTCCCCTTCCCTTTCATTAAAAATATATTAATGATTGATGTGTTCAGATTTGTAATTATTCACTCGAAACTTATAACTGTGTACAGAGTCAGTGCTACGAGTAAGCGAAACGTTACTTTGCATTTTCGCTTATTACTCCGTCATATATAACATCTATTTCACGTGAAATTTTCAAAAATTACTTAGTGGACATAACAGATCACAAGAATACACATTTTATCAACGATTCAACACTTTTTGCACATGTCGAAAAAGTTACTAAAATGTAGATCCCTTTAAAATATACTGATTGAAAGATTACACTTCATCTATACATTTCTTAGCCCGTCAACAGGTCAACAGAATAGCAAAAGCAACAAGTGAACGAATACAAAGTGCATACACATATACAAGAGGAAATGAAACCCTTTATAATATAAATCTCTGGAGGTGTTGTGGCACGATCGGATAGGCGCTAGACTGCCAAGCACGGGAGCCGGGGTCGAACCCAGACTGATGCCGCCAATACAGCACTAGTGTCCTTCAGCAAGGCACTTTATCCACATTGCTGCTCCCCGCCCAGGTGCAATATGGGTACTTGGCATGCATGAGGGTGTGTCAATAACATGAGTGCACTATAAAGTAGCACCTGCTGGAATGCTCCCCAGGGAGTGGAGAAAGTGCACAATATAGGGCGGAAGTGTATTAAATGGCCGAGTTTTACATAGTAATATTAGATGCAGGTCCCTCTGGGAGAACAGAGCAAAGAGCACTGAAGAGGCTAACCTGGATAAAGAACACTACAAAAAAAAAATAATAATAAATAAATCTCAGACTTGTCCAAAGGCTATATCGATCGCCGATGGGAAGAAGATATAGATAGAAAGATGATATAGTACGCAGATAGAGAAGGTGGCAGCACATTCATTACCATGGTCATTATTATGCATGTGGGTGTTTCACAAAGAGCCTAAGTTGAAATTAACTCTAAGTTGGACTTAACAATTTTGGAGAGCCGTCAGTTTCTTTGAGCATATTGTTGAACAAAGTTCTTTGAAAAGGCATAAAATGTTGATTCAAATCATAACAATATTTTCTATTATCAAGGAGAGTTCATGTTCGTTCTTGATGTCAAATGTATGAAAGTCTAAACTACTTCTATTCTTGCTTTTGAATCTATTTTATTCCAAGGCTGCAAATGGCTTTTTAGGTCCAACTTGGAGATAAGTTCAACTTAGGATCGCTGTGAAACATCCCCCTGGTCATCTATACTCATTGAGTGATGATGCCTTATACATAGACAACTTTATGTTCACACAGGATGAAACACAAGTTAACCCTTTCAATAAAAATTTAAAAAGGCCATGGAAATGCAATTGGAATATTACACTCATTTTGTGGCTTGGGTCCAAAAGATGGCAAGTCTGTCACCATGGTTACCTCATACGTGCACATGCATTTGAGATTTCCGCTGAGTAAAATGTTCTAGGACTATTTACTTGTATACTATTTAAGTTAGTTAGTAAGTAGGTTGCCTAGTTATGGTTAGTTAGTTTGTAAATTAGTAAGTTAGTTAGTTTGTTAGTTAGTTAGTAATTTAGTTAGTTAGTTAGTTAGTTAGTTAGTTAGTTTGCCAGTCAGTCATTCATGAAGTTAGTTAGTAATTTAGTTAGTTAGTTAGTTAGTTAGTTAGTTTGCCAGTCAGTCATTCATGAAGTTAGTTACTGAGTTAGTTTGTTAGTTATTTGGCCAGTTAGTTAGTTAGTTAGTTAGTTTGTTAGTTAGTTAGTTAGCCCCTTGTTTCGCTACGAGACACATCTTATATAGTATAATCTTGGAAGGTTTCCATGACGAAAGATTACTTGAAAATAAAGTTTTCGTTATAGTAACAAATAATTTGTGGAAGAGTATTGGTCCTAAAAAAGGACCCGCTCATCACTCAACGTTTCCATCAGTACGTTATGATCATCGTTAGGAGAATTGTAATCGAGTCCTCGGGTCAGCATGGTCAGAAGATACAGTCGTAAAGGATGAAATATAAGCAACTATTGTTATGTAACTACATTATGGAACTGGGCAGACCCCCCCCCCCCCCCCCCTTCCATGCCAAGCAGGGAATTGTTACCCAAATTATTTTTACTAAATAATTAATTATACAATTTCGTAAAACTGATTATGTCTTCCCGTTAAAATTTACAAATTGATATCGGTGTAAAAATTGAGGTAAAGTTTCCCGTTTTAATTGACATGTGCACAAAAAGGGATGAATAATTGCTTACATGTGTAGTGTTGTGATCTGATATGTCCACTGAGTAATATGTGCACATTTCATGTTAAATGGGTAATATATGGCTGAGAAATGAGCAAAAATGCAAAGTGATATTCGCTAGTTTACTCATCGCACTGACTGTGTACACAGTTATAACTTTCCTGAGGATTATTAAACATCCGAACCCTTCAATCAAAAATATTATTTTAACGAAAGGGAAATTCGAAAGACAGGACCTGTTTCAAACTTCTATTCGTAATTTGATATACAGCAAGGTATGAGAGAACCGCGAGAGGTCGAAGTGAGTTGTTTGGATTTTGACAATTTGTTAGCCAATACTGACTAAACTCCACCATCTTAAATAAATACGGTAATTATGTAGGTCACCGATTGACAGAATGACGATGTAGCAGCAACGTTCACTGTACCTTAGATTTCGGGGTCAGATAATACACTTATGTCGTTTGGATGCACGGTTTGTACACTCGACATCTCGAGGTCTATATAGTGCCACTAGATTATATCAAGAGCTTATTTCGTAAAAGATGCTATATCGACTTTTTTTCAATTTTGGGAGAAAAGTAAGTTTAGTTGTCCAAATTTGTACACATTCCTGTTGGAATATGAAAATGGAGTGTTCTTTATTTTGATTTTTGATTGTGTAATTTGACTGTCCTAAAATTGGATTTCTAGATAGCGGCTATACGTAGCCTGTTAATTGTTACTAATATCGTATACTCATTATTATTTGTTTGTTATGGAAAGTGCATTTAGCGCCTTTTGGAACTAGGCTCTTCAAATAAAGAAGACGAGAGATATAGCCTTGTAGAATAAACAAAATATATCAATAGTACAATGATCACTTCTGGTTACTTATCTCAAAAGCAAATTGGTCTAGGCGGACTGCGACTACGGTATATGCCATACGGTGCATTATAGTCTACGTATATTGTCATTTAACGCTGCGTTGTGAAATTTGTTCCGACCCAACTGCCTTTAACATGTTTAAAGGGATATAGTAACATTGCCCAAACCCCCAAAATCCAATTGGAATTCTAGCGGTTCACTCATACCTTGTTGTATTCGAATATAATCATTGGACAGGTTTCGGTTTTTTCCCCTTTCGTCAATAAGATATCTACGATTGAAGTGTCCAGATGTTAAACTATCCACTGGATAGTCGTAACCGTGTACAAAGTCACTTTGCATTTTTGCTCATACCTCGGCCATATACATTCATTTATCTTGAGATTTCACACAAAACCCAGTGGAAATATCAGATAATAAACCTCTCTCCCGGGTATGTTTCGACGTGCGTTTAATACATTTAGTCATTGCATGTCAGACGATTTTTAATTAATTCCCTATATAATTCGCAATTAATCAAATAAAACTAGAGCATCGCTCGCAATTAAGGCCATACACTTCATATACAATCAATCATTACTCAATCTCACTCTGTATTCCCCCGGACAGCATGCTATATAAGTATAATGAAGAGCTTAATTCCAAAATGCCCTAAATCCACTTTTTCAACTTTGGAGAAAATCATGTTTTTTTGTCAAACTTTGTACGCATGCCTACGGGAATATAAAAATAGAACGTTCTATATTTTGAGTTTTGATTTTGTAATTTGACCTACAATTTGGATGTCTAAATAGCTACGTAGCCAATTAAAGGGGTAGTTTAGTTTTGGTAGAGAGGGCGCTGCACATTACAATTTTGTTGTGAGGTAATGAAAAACTGAATGTCGAATTTGAGAGAACATGCAATTTTAATGGCAGAATAAACTTTATTTGGTCAAAATCGACCCAGAAACGGCTGATATATCAATAAATATATCTGATCTTATAATTATTTGGGGCCTAAATAATTAGACAATTTGTAAAAAAAAATTTTAAATGCTTGCACTTTTTCAAAAATGTTCAAAAGTGTTTTTTAAATAGTTGTTGATGATCTCTCTATTTAATCATTATTTCAATAAAACATCACATGCATAATTTTGTATGAAAAATGGTTGAAACCAATGCCTTTTTAGAAAGCGCCCTCTTGTGTTTTAATGGCTCTTTTTGAATGATAACGGGCTTTTTACTTGGTCGTTTGTAATTTTGTATACCTTTCGAGCATGTATAGAGTTATAACTATTAGTTTATAATGTTACTGTCCAGGTTTGGTTACTTAAGTTCAGCATTACCAAAACTGTACTACCCCTTTAATGTACTGATATATTTCTCTCAATTATTATGGAAAATGGATTTAGCGCCTTTTGGAACTAAGCTCTTCATATACAGTATACAATGTACATGGGAGTGTGGGCGCTTTATGTTATCGGTATGTGTGTGTGTGGGGGGGGGGGGGGCACGGGCGGATTTTGCTAAGGGGGGGTTTGACCCAATGACGATGCGGAGCATCGTCCACGAGCCGCGATTTTGTTTGCTATTTTGAACCCCCGTAAGTGATGTCTTTTTGCTAGGGGGGGGGGGGGGGGGGGGTTTGACCCAATGACGATGCGGATCATCGTCCACGAGCCGATTTTTTGTTGCTATTTTGAACCCCCGTAAGTGATGTAGATCCGCCACTGGGGGGGGGGGGGGGGGGGGGGGGGTGGTGGTTGAGGTCCCTTGCCCACTTCATCTACGTACGTATCTCGCGCAGGTGTTACACATTGATTATCTGTCTGTCTGACAATGTGCAAATATCAAGGCGAGTGAAAAAGCCGCCTATAAAACTAAAAGACACTCAGACTCACCACATTTAACATTTCTGTTACAGCAAGAGGAGCAAAAATATATCCATCATTCATAATCATATGATTGATCTTAGGCAATGGAGCGAATAGACCAGAGGCGAAACAAGGATTTTCCAGTGGGCTGCTGGGATGGTGGATGGGGTGGGTGGGGGGGGGGGGGGGGGGGGGGGGTGGGGGAGGTGGGTAGGAGTCGATGACCTTTCCTTTTCGTGAGGGGGCAGAGGGAAGTATGATGTTTGTTCAGCTCACTACGTAACAGGCAAACGAGAGAATAGATGGGGTTCTTCTTTTTTCCAGTGGTGGGGGGGGGGGGGGGGGGGGGTAGGGGTACCAAGAGGCCTCGTCTTTCCGAGAGGGGGCCCAGGGAGTATTATAAGTCTAACTTTTGTCAGCTCCGGTCCGAATATCGTTCTCACAGCAAAAGTTGATGAACACATCTGTGACTGACGAATTAAAATTTGCACTAAAATGTATAAGTTTGGTTCAAGAATACATTTTCTTCACTCTTTTCGAGTGTACGCGCTCGGGACTTACTCCAGCCCGTATATGGCATACCATAGTGCATGAAACCTGTTGGCGTCTTATCGCGCTCAGACTGAACAACAGTATTGACATGATTGAGGGTACAGCAGTCCAACATGTGTTCAACTCAGTAGTATATGCTTGCTTGACAATAGAAGTGTAATCTTTAGGGTTAGTAGGGTTTATCGTGACAAGGCGCCCAGAACAGAGTTAAAGGTAGTTCAGACGTGTGGAAGAGGTGCCATATTGCGAACGCCTTGCGCTCTGCACTCTAAAGCAGTGCTATGCAGTTCGTGCAAACTATCCTAGACCAAGGAGGTACATGTATACCTTCTTGCCTAGACCGAATTGACAACCCGCGGTGTAACATCCATACGCTTTACTATCTTTAAAGAGGGGTTATGATGCGAACATTATGTTATCCCGAAGTATATGATCATATAGTATTATAATTATACAAAGAAAGAAGAGGTCATTTAGGGGGTCTTTGCGCCTCCTTCTTAACCCCCTATTGTGGGTGCAACTAGAGGACCCGGTGACCCTTGGACGTGTGTATTGTACAGCAGTATTTGCTTGCCTAGGGGGACAACTCTACCCCCCTTTACCAAACTATACGGGTGTTAGTATTTGTACGGGTGCAACGCTTCCCTTTATTATTCGCACTGAGTTTTGTTGCTAGTACAGTCAAGCCTGTCTTAGTGGCCACCTGTCTATAACAGCCAACCTGCCTATAGTGGCCACCAAAAGTGATCCTTTGCAGAGAAAATCAGTGTTATGGATCCTGTCTACAGTGGTCAGTATGGTCACTTATCTTATTTCCCTTGGGTGGTCACTATACACAGGTTTGACTATGATATTGAAGTACCAGTGTCTACCATTCAACCAGCTTCCTACATCATTATATGCCGCAGTCGTAAAACTAAAACACTGCCACGTAAGGGCCAGGTAAAGCGAATTTAGAAACCAATACGATTATGTTTTAACGGCGCCCTACACACACCGTTAATACGCGGGCCCCGTAAAGCCACGGGATAGCCACGCTAGTAGACACCTCTGTAACTCACGTAACCGTTACAAAAGCCACGTCATTCAATATACAGGGCTGATTGTACGTGGCGGAATACGTGTGAACACTTTGAATATTCAGCTCTGCCTTCCCGTAAGTGCCACCTATACACAAAATCACATGCCACGTGAGTTGATGCCGTAATTACCCCGAAATATCCAGGAGTTAGCCACGTTTCATAGCAATTCACGTTACGTGGCATACCACAATGCCTTATATAGAACCTAGCTAGTTGTACTGTCATGACTGTGCTATATTATAGAGATATATGAATGAAGTAGTTTTGACAATTTAAACATCAACCGACAGAGAAATGGAATGGTCCACATTAATGAACTTGAACAGAGTCATTATATATATGCACACAATAAATGAAGAGCTAAGTTCCAAAAGGCGCTAAATCCACTTTCCATAACAATTGAGTTAAGAATATCAGTACATTAATACGCTACGTAGCTATCTAGAAGTCCAAATTTTAGGACAAATTACACAATCAAAATTAAAATATTGAACGTTCCATGTTCATTATTCCCATAGGGCATGTATACAAAGGTTGACGAAAAAAACCTGTTTTACTCCGAAGTTGAAAAAGAGGATTTAGCGCCTTTTGGAGTTTATTAAGCTCTTCAAATATACAATAATACTGAGCGGAAACAATTACAAGTTTACTTACCTCAAAATTATGTTTGTTGCCGGTACCGCTAATGCGCTATAATATTTCCTCACACAGACAATACTAGTATTATAATAAACACTAGAGTAATTTCAAGTTCACCGGTAGACTGATATCCAGGCTTCTTAAAATGGTCGAACCACGCGAGCGGTTTGATATCCCCACAGAATAACTGCACAAAAAGAGAAGAGAATGAAATTCACCGGGTATAAAACAATCCTGGCTTTTAAATAATTGTCTTACAACACGTTCGAGCCAGATGTACGTTGTAATGTCCACATACAAAGAACAGGCCTCGGAGACAACTGTCCATCTGTTGTCTATTAAAAATAAACACACATATCCAGGCTTCCTTAAAATGTCGAATCAAGGCCTGGGTTTGTCCTGGAATCCACACTTTAAAAAATACAGAATTAAGTTGTTTCTTGAGTCTTACCTATATTCAAAACTTATCTTCTTTACAACACGGTCAGACGGTCGAACTACATGAACGTTTTAACGTCCACATAAAAAGAGAAGGCCTGCGAGACAGTTGTCAATATACATGTATATCCAGGCTCAAGGGTACGTTCTGATATCCAAACAGCAAAAAAAAAAAGAATGAAGTTAACAGGTATAACACTATTAAACAAATATTGGCTTAATTTTCTTACAGCACGGTCGAGCCACATGTACGTTTGAGAATGTCCACATACAAATGATGTGCCTAGGAGACAACTGTCCATTGATCACATGTCCGGTATAAAACTAAATGTAATATACATATTTTCTAAATGAAGGGTACGTTCATAAAATTCACACAGCAAAAAAGAAAATATAATTTAGATTGTATATGTTTGCCGATATAGGAAAAGAAAACCCTCACATCGCGTAGTATGAGACAGTCTGAGTCACAGAAACGTGTTAACTGTTAATAGCCCGGTCACATATCAACGGATTGCGCAAACGTATGTCAAACGGAGAGCTATATTTTTCATCCGTTCTATGCGTTTCTTGTCCGTTCCTTGTCCGGTGATGTACGTTGTTCTATGTTTTGTACATGAAGCAATGGAGACGACTTTCATTGCCGGATAATTTACATTTCGCAAATTGTCTATTCGTTGGGCATACGTTTCCGCTATCCGTTGATATCTGACCGGGCCATTACTAGCCACCCTCGACATTCAAACACTGACTGATTTTGTTGAAGATAAACGTTCATAATACCGTGCGTATAAAAAAAAAAAACGTTACACTTTTGAAAAATTTGTCACAATTACATTTCAAAATGTATAGAAGATTTGTTCATGTTGATAGATGCCCAATAGTCTCTTCTATATCAGGTGCCACTAACAAAAACAAATTTTGTTCACGCTTGGGTGAGCACTGACCGTTTTTGTCCAGAGTGTGAAAAATGACTTGCGCCAATCTGAATAAGTTCTCCCATTCAAACAAATTGCTCTTTTGCATAAATTTAGGATTATGTTATGATAGTCTAGGAATTTTCTGGCATAAAGCAATGAAATCATTAAAATTATGGCAAAGAGCAATTTGTTTGAATGGGAGTACTTATTCGGACTGCTGGTTTAATTTTCCCTCTTCTTTCAATTTGGCGCAAGTCATTTTTCACACTCTGGACAAAAACAGTCAGTGTTCGCCCAAGCATGAACGAAAATTTGTTTTGTTAGTGGCACTTGATAGATGAGACTATTGGGCATCTACCGACATGAACAAATCTTCTAAATATTTTGAAATGTAATTTTGACAGATTTTTCAAAAGTGTAACGTTTTTTGTTATGCGCACTGTATATTATTGCCTGTAATAAGAAGTACTGAGTAGATGGCAGAAGAGGCTGTAAAAATCCTCGCAGAAAATGACCAACAAAAATCGTCGACAAAGAGGCTACTAATAATGAACACTGAGCGCCGAGACATACTCAAGTTTTAAACAAACAACGTGTAGCGTAACCGAACAGCGTATGCCTATAATCATTATAATAATTATTAGTTATTAAGCCCCCGTAGTTGTCCAATTTCTGTACAAGTTTTAGAAGAGGTCACTGAATTATCGGATAAGAAATATTAAAAAATATGCCATGGTTAATAATTACTCAAATCAGCTAATAATTATGATATAACCATCCACACGCACACACTTATAACCCAACCATGTCAACATAACAGATATAACACTACTTACCAGAAGTTCTTCAATGTAAGAGTCCACTTCTTAGCGTAGATGATAAACAAAGTCCGAAGTATATGACAACAGTGCATTAAACAACACAATGATAAATAGCTGTAAGTAATTAGCTACACCAGAGAGGGCTACACGATAAGCGTGACTGTGCTTCAGAAGTTGACAAGATTTTAGTGAGCTAGGTGGGGCTGGCGGCTGGGAACGACTTTATAACTCAATTATATTTATCCAAATGTGTGAAATATACTATCCTCACAGTTACAGAGAAATACCGTTGATTCAAAGAAGTTCATCGGGACTCCTTGATTCAAAGATTAACAAGTCCTCAAGTACATGGATACTGCAATCACTGACTCTAGACAACACAATATAATATATAGTTGAAGCTATCTACGTAGAAATGTGTATGTGCTTCTTAAAGGGTTCTATAGTAACGTTGTTGACATAATGTACATAGCAAAACACTGACGAATTATGGCTGATCAAATTTATATCTCTGTGATTTGATTAATTCCACTGAGTGCTGAATGAAAATTCCATGCATGCATGGTAAATGAATGTCATATGACCGAGTAATTAGCGAGAATTAAATTTCAAGTGACATTAGCAATCTCATTGCACTAGCTGTGTACACAGTTGAAAGTCTCCCTGGGATGGGAGACTTTAGAATCCAAACACTTCAGTTACAAAATAATATATTCATAACAAAGCAGAATTAATTAGGAATACCGAAATATGTTCTACGCTCCTATTGGTAATACAAACATACAAGACGGGTATGTGAGTGCTAAGATAAGTTTTGTGGATTTTTACAATATTACTAAAGATCCCTTTAAGTTGGAGAGGGCACTGGGTGGGGGAGAAGAATGGGCGATGCTCATAATCACCAAGATAATATGATATCCGCTTCCCCGCTTCCCACGTTTGTTTTCAAGAAGCTTGCGAACCCTTATTAACCCACTGAGGGCGATGCCATTCGTTATTGCACGTTCTCCATACAACATACTATACAGGGTGGCCCAAAAGAAAATACGGAACGGGGTATACTTGCCATAATAAAGACGGGGTGGCCCGCTAGTCATAAGGACCGCTAGTCATAAGGACCGCTAGTCATAAGGACCGCTAGTCATAACGTGTAACTTCCTATACCTGAAGGACCGCTATACATAATGCGAAAAGGGGGTCGCTATTCATAAAGGCATAAGGACCGTTATTCATAAGGACCGTTATTCATAATGTGAGATGAGGGTCGCTATACATAATTCACATTGAGGGTCATTACTCATAAGGACCGCTAGTCATAATATAGAATCGGGGTCGTTATTCATAAACATGAAGAAGGGGCGCTACTCATAATTGTTAATGGGGGTCACTAGTCATAAGGACCGCTATGCATAATACGAAAATAGGATCGCTATACATAATATTGAATGAGGGTCGCTAGTCATAATACGATATGGGGGTCGCTAGTCATAATACGAGAAGAGGGTCGCTAGTCATAATATGCGTGTAGGACCGCTATACATAATATAGAATGAGGGTCGCTAGTCATAATACGATATGGGGGTCGCTAGTCATAATACGAGAAGAGGATCGCTAGTCATAATACAAGAAGAGGTCCGTTAGTCATAATACGAGTGTAGGACCGCTATACATAATATAGAATGAGGGTCGCTAGTCATAATACGAGAGTATATAGGACCGCTACTCATAATATGAAATGGGGGTCGCTAGTCATAATACGAGAAGGGGACCGCTACTCATAATACGAATGAGGACCGCTAGTCATAATACGAGTGTAGGACCGCTATACATAATATAGAATGGGGGTCGCTAGTCATAATACGAGAAGGGGACCGCTACTCATAATACGGAAGGAGGACCGCTACTCATAATACGGAAGGAGGACCGCTAGTCATAATACAAAATGAGGATCGCTAGTCATAATAAAATGATTATAATGATCCATATAAGTCGCGCATCCCATCTACACACACACTTACGCACACCCATGCATCACCATTTCCCTCAGCCTTCTCGTGCCCCCAGCGCACTTCCGTTTTACACCCTGGCCTAGGCATTTTCACCAAGAGCGTTCCCAAAACGCGCTGGTAAGCCAAGATTAGATCCTGCTATATGCGACGCCTGCTGTGTGAATACAATTTATATTCTCTCAATAATATCCTAATTTTTACACCAGGTAGCAAACAGACGTTGGACCAACGCTGGCCATTTTTGTTCCCAACGTTGCTCCAACGTTGGACCATCGATGCTTGTGTACGCCCAAATTACGAGTTGCTACAACGTGTTTGACCAACGATGGACCATCGTTTATCCAACAAGTTTGTCCAACGTATTATAGGTTTCGAGTTTCCAACGTTGGACCAACGTTGGCATCCAACCAGATTTCAAAATAAGGAGTTCGAAAATCCAACGTAAATCCAACGTTGGACCAACGTTGGTATCCAACCAGATTTCAATTCGCATCGAGATCAGCCACTAATTTATGGTCTCCCTCGCCCTTGCAATATAGTTACATCGACATTGCAGAGTTTGATGCACATAAATTGTATCGCATATCAGCAGGCACCAGTCTCGGCTTATACCAGCACGCTTTGGGTGAAATTGCCTATGCCAGGATGGGAATTCGCGCGTCCCACCATAATTTATCCATCCACAGGCAAACATTCAACATCAACTAATAAAGAAAGGTATATAGCTGAAACAATTTCATATAAAACACATTTATATGCAAATGGCAGTAACAAGATCAATGATTTTGCTTTAAATTATCATATCCTGCATATGTTTCATAAGTGGCATTTAAAATGTTTTGAGTAATAACAATATAACAATTAGGTTCAGTTACTTAAAAGCACACCTTTATATTTGTATTCAAAGTGATTGATAGCAGGCATTTTACTTCGTTATTTGTAATTTTGTATACCTTCTGAGCATGGTGGGGTTATATAGCTATTACAAAAATGTACTACTCCTTAATTGCTATCATGTGTACTGATATTTATTTGATCATCTAAAAACTGTGTCAAGAACAGAAATGTATGGCCCTTAATAATCAGAAAAAGCAACATCTTTAGAACATGTGTATACCAAAGCAACGGAAATTAATGCTTAAAGGGCAATGAAACCCAAACAAAATGTTGCTTTTATAGTCTTGACGAGATTAAAAGGATAGCTAGAGCATAATCGGGCAAGACACAAGGAAACTACGGCTTTTTAAAGGGTCTTTCAAGATTTCTGCAACATTATGCAGTTATCATGCAAACAGGAAGTTAACAGCAAGTTGGAAAACATATTTTACATAGAAATCTCAAGGTCATGATTGTGCCAACATTGATTTAAACTTTTTCATAACTACAGAAAAGTAAACATTCAACAATTGCATATCTCTAAAATCTGAAAAGATGTGCAGCATGTGTATTCCAAGAACAAGATATTGTTGAAAGTATCGTGTGTTTTTTTTGCAACTGCCTGACTTTTAAGGGATAGTTGAGTTTTGGCTACACATAATATTTTTTTCGTTAGATAATGCAAAACTGAGTGTAAAATTTGAAAGAGCATAATATTTTAAGGTTTTGGTTACTAAAATTACTTACCAGAACTCAACTATTCCTTTAATCACATCCTTGTAATAAATTATTATATGCATACCAAATACTTTCCAAACACACATAGTTTACCGAGTTATTACATGCCTGTCTATAATAACTTGTAATACAGTATATACACACAATAAATGATATACAACATAATAATCACCATGCCTTACGCTTTGAATAACTGAACAATATATCTATTCAACAATGTCGTTATTTATTGCTGATTGGTGTACACTTATGATATGATATGTCGTTGAATCATTGCTTTTATTTTGGAACATTCTGTAACGTAAGAGCAAGCATCTTTAAAATAGTCAACATATGGGATAATATAACACTCAAGTATCCTGCAACATTATGCAGTTATCATGCAAACAATTTGGAAAACATATTTTACACAAGGGAATATCTAATTTAACTGTTACATAACTACAGAATAAGTAAACACTCAACGATGATATATCCTTGAAAACATGTCCAATATGTGTATATATCCAAAGAACATACATTTGTGGTTCTTACATACTTGCTTTTTATTTTGCAACTGCCTGACTTTAACCCTAAATAGACTGGGGGGGGGGGGGGGGGGCTGATTTAGACATCTATCGCGATGCCGAATTTGGAGTCGATCAGAGTTTTGGTTGCCGATATCTTGGAGGGGGGTGGGGCCTTTTAGCCCCTCCCCTGTTTTTTAAAGGTTCAAAATAGCCCAGTCTTTATAGGGTTAAAGGGATAGTTGAGTTTTGGTAGAGAGTTTTGAGAGATAATGAAAAACTGAGTGCAAAATTTGAAAGAGCATAATATTTTGGTGAAACGGCTGAAATATCCATAAACATAACCATTTCTAAAATGTGGGGCCCCACAAAAATTTGATAAATCTGAACCAACCAATACAATTTTGAAAAAAATGCTTCCTCTTTTCAAAGTGGTTAAAAAGAAGTTTTGTAATAGTTGTTGATTATCTTCTAATTACTATTTTTACAAACCTTCACATGCACAATATTTTATTTTACATGCTTTAAAGCAAAGAGTTCTTAGAGAGCGCCATCTTGTGTTTAAACGGCTCTGTTTGAATGATAAAAGACTTTTTACTCAGTCGTTTGTGATTTTGAATTCCTTTCAAGCATGGTAGAGTGTGCAGGGTATGGTTACTAAAATTCAGTTTGACAAAAAATGTACTCTCTTTACCAGAACTCAACTATCCCTTTAATCTGACCTGACCTGACCAACTTGGTATGACAATGATAGGATTAATTTATCCTTGTAATAAATTATGCATGAACATTATTTTAAATACATACATATATACTCCGCAAAAAAAGAAACTGGACACTTGTATAAGTTGAAATATTTCATATTAATGTACGATAACGTGTACATGATCATATATCAAATTAAAGGGAATTTAGTCCTCTACATGCAGGGTATAACTTAAAGGTGTAATCGTTCATGCATGAAATACCATGGTCAATTAACACTAGCAAGGTCTTTTTTCAAAAATAGCAAAACAATGGAGGACCACACCATTCGACTGAAGTGATAGTAAGCGTTTCACTTAAAACAAGATGAGCGGGGCAAGTAAATTATGACATTATTCAACTTTATTGTTATGAACAAACTCTGGAAATACAAATTTGTCAATAAAACAGGGCCAGGTTATGAAAGCATTATCATACTGGTCTGTATTACAAACATGGAGCTTGTCTATTTCATGTGTCCCCTACAATTTTAACCATATTTACCTAGAGAAATGTAATGTTAAAGACCCCGCCCAAATGTTTTACAAGGGTGACTTCAGCTTTTGAAGATCTTTGGACTTACGGTATAATTCTTGAGAATTAATTTATACCATTTTCATGCTGAAATAATGGCACAAACTGTAGTTTGACTAATAAAGCTTTGCATTGGGAATTTCCCCCATTTTGTTACTTTTGGATGAAAATAAACACCTATAACGTTACACAATTTGTCTTCATGTTATACTTTTTATTGAGATGAAGATTAAAAAAGATCACATTTGTATTGAAAAATTATGCATCTCATGAATATAAAGCGTTTTACATTATGCTTATCACATTTATATGGTTGAGTGGAAGTTTCCATTTTTGCTATTTTGAAAACAGACCTTTGGTGTGGTTAACTGACCGTGACAAGTCTTGCATGAATGTATTTTCATCTGGATTTCATGCGAAATATTGAAGAGGTAATTTTATTCTTTAATTTGAGATACAATATCATAATATTTAATCGTCAATGAATTACGAACATATTTGGTCTCATACAAGTGTCAAGTCTTCTTTTTTGCGGAGTATATATAATATATAGATGAATACTGACTATGATCTGTCCATCAAAATGATTATTTAAAAGCAATACATGTATATATCGTTTGATAAACCATAACATGTATACAGTCAAACCTGTACTATACCTAGGGGGGTCGGGGGGGGGGGGTACTAATTATTATAGTCGGACGGGGGTGTGCGGCTGATTACCTCCCAAACCCATACCACCTCTAAAGGTCCTTTTGCGAAAAATTGACCCATGTCTATGGATTTTTTCGCCTGCGCGCATGTTTTGGGTGTAT